>CAUYRT010029194.1:0-40660 GCA_963574885.1 Lepilemur ruficaudatus
ACCTAATGAGTGTGGTGCGCACTGTCTGGGGGATGGTCATGATTGTAGCTCTGACTCGGGTAGGGCAAAGGTAATATATGTAACCTAAACATTTATACCACTGTAATATTATGAAATTAAAAAAATAAAATTAAAGAAAAAAGACTTGATATGTAGAGGATTTAACTAAATGAAGAAGGAAGAGTATCTAAGACCAAAATAGGGCCATTATTTTAGATAATCTATTGCAAAATTCATCATTGTAAGTGTGACAAGATAACAGAAAGACAATGCAGTTCACGTAGAAAATATAAACGTATCAGGATTTAAGAGGATGCTAGAGGTAGTAGTGGTCACACCATGCCAGGCTTTGTAGACCATTTAAATGAGTTTTGTCTTTATCTTAGGACAATGGTCAGTCACTGAAGGTTTTTAAGAGGGATGGGGAGTGACTCAAACAGATTTTTGTTTTAATAAAAATAATTTGGCTGCATTTTTGGGTAGGCCAGATAAGAGCAGATTTGGGTAGATTAGTCAGTAGTACATTGTGATAGCCCTGTGATAGATAATGCTAATGAGGCTAGTGGTGGGGATGGAGAGGAGTGGGGCAGAATTGAGAGGTATTGAAGTAATAAGATAGACAGGACTCTGGCTTGCATAACAAGGTTATGCCATTCACCAAAGGAGGGAACTCTACAAGATGACCATGTTTTACAGGGAAGATTATTATCTTAGCTTTAAACATGTTGTTTTGGGGCGTGTGTGAATATTTAATTCTCAAGAGTAGGGGGCAGATCTATGCAGCAGATGTAAATGTGATAATCATCTTTATAAAAGCATGGTGACTGAAGTCTTGAGTGTGAGTTAGATTGCTTATAGAAATATAGTGTGAGAGAAGAAGAGTATCTTAGATTGAGCCTTAGGAAGCTTAAGTATTTAATAATCAAGGGAAAAACTGCCCTGTTAAGAAGGCTGACAAAAAGCAGTTGAAAGAAAAAGGATGGGCAAAAATATATCTAACAATAGAGCCCCCAACACTGAAGAAAAATGGACAGAATTGAAAGGAGAAAGAGATAATTGAACAAAAATTGTTGCAAATGTCAACATGCTACTCTGGATAATTGATAAAATAACTACACATAAAATCAGCAAGGATATAGAAGACGATAACAACACTATCAACCTACTTGATGTAATGGACATTCAAAGTACACTCCATTCAAAGAAAGTAGAATTCACATTCTCTTTTTAAGTGCACAAAAAACATTCTGTAAGGTAGCTCATATACTAGGCTATAAAACAGGTCTTGATCAATTTTAGAACATTGAAATCACACAATGGTGTGCAGTCAAAACAGATTTAAATTAGATTTAACAAATAAGAAATTTGAGAAGTCTCCAAATATTTGAAATTAATCAATACATGTATAAATGATCCATGTGTCAAACAAAAACATCACAAGGAAAATTAGAAAATATTTTGAACTAAATGAAAACAAAAACACACATATCTTAAATTCACAGAATTTGCCAAAGCAGTGGTTAGAGAGAAATTTATGTATTTAAAGGCCTTTATTAGAAAAGAAGAAATATCTTAAAACAATAATGTAAGCTTATGCCTTAAGAAATTAGAAAAAGAAAGCAAACTAAAGCCAAGATAAGCTGAAAGGAGAAAATAATAAAGATTAGGGTAGAAATGTATAAGTTAGAAAACAGAAAATAAGAAAATTAAAAAATTGACAAATTTTTAACTAAATTGACCAAAAAAGAAGAGAGAAGACATAAATTACTGAATAAATGAAAGAAAACAATCACTATTGACTCTACATAAATTTAAAAGATTATAAAGGAATACTATGAGCAACTTTATGCCAACACATTGGACAATCTAGATGGAAAGGAAAAATTCTTAGAAAGATACACCTTAACAAAAAGGATTAAAGATATAAAAAATCTAAATATATTGATAAGAAATTGAATTATTAATTAAAAAATTAAAAATCTTGCTACAAAAAAAAAAACAGGCTGAGATGACTTCACTGGTGAATTGTATCATATATTTAAAGAAGAAATAACATAAATAACTTACAAACTCTTTTGGGATATAGAGATGGAGGGAACGTTTCCCAACTTAGTCTAATGACACCAGTGTTAATCTGATACCAAAGCTATATGAAAACATCAAAAAATGAATCCAGCAGCATATAGAGATGATTATATATTATGACCTAGTGGGATTATCCCAAGAATTCAAGATTGATTTTATATTTTAAAATCTTTTAATGTAATTTACCATATTAATAGAATAAAGAACAAAAATTACACAATTTCTATAGATACAGAAAGCATTTTAAAAAATTCAACACTAATTCATGATATAAGCTATCAATAAACCAAAAACAGAATGGACTTTCTTCAACCTAATAAAGGACATCTACAAAAAACCTACAGCTAACATCATGCTTAATAATACAAGATGCAGTGCTTTTTCACTAAGATAGGGGCAATGTATGTTTGCTCCCAACACTTCTATTCAATGTCTATACTCTGGATTCTAACTCCCTTCCCCCAAGCCTTAAAACAAAGAGAGGGAGGGAAGAAAGGTGGGGGGAAGACAGAGAGTGAGTGAGAGTGAGGGCATCCAGGTTGGAAAGGAAGAAGTAAAATTGTTTTTATTATCAAAGTTACCCTGTGTGTAGAAAATAAAGTTTAAGCAATCCACACAAAAAAATTGCTAAAACTAATAAACAAGTTTAGCAAGGTTGCAGAGTAACAGATCAATATAGAGAAATCAATTGCATTTCTGTATACCAGCAATGAATATAAGGCAACAATTCCACTTATAATAATATCAAAAAGATTAAAATACTTGGAGATAATTTTAACAAAAGAAGCATAAAATTTGTACACTTTATAAAACATTGCTGAAAGGAATTTAAAAAGTCTAAATCAGGGATGCAAATAAAGAGTACTCAAGAGAATCAGCTGAAACGTGATTAGACAAAAAAAAAAAACAAATTCAGAATTCAATAAGGTAGATGATGCCAAAATAAAAATATAAAAACCAATGCCTTTCTCATATTCTAGAAATAAGCAGTTCAAAAATATAAAAGAAAATATTTGATTTACTATTGCAAAATAAAATCAGAAGTACCCCCGAATAAGTTTACTTGTATAAAATCCAAACAAGGCAAAAAATAAGATTTTTGAATAGAAAGAGGGATCATGTTTTAAAAACTATTTAGACCAAGTCTTTCAAAATTAATTTGTAATTTTGATGCAACTTAATAAACATTTAAAGAATTTGGGGTGAGACTGTCAAAGCAATTCTAAAATTCAGCTGGAAGAACAAATGAAAAAAAATTACTAAAAAAATTCAAAAAGAGGGGAGGGGCTATTGCTAACCAGGTATCAATGTTTCCTATGGAGTCTCAATAATTGAAATAAAATGGTAAACATCAGTAATCAGGTAGATTAATGGAGCAAAAGGTATTTCTAAAATAGTATTGTCAGTGAGTTGTTAGAATAAGTTAAGCATGGTTATGATAAAGTAATGGTTGTGCACTTGGCAAACAATAATTTTAGATATCCATTGTATAGAACAATGTTAATTTCAGATGAAGTAAAGAGTTGAATGCCAAAAAAAATGCCCAAACCCAAAACCAAACAAACAAAAAAACATGAAACCATATAAACAGAAGGATTATGAGTGAATATTTATCTGATTATGGATGGGAGAGAACTATAAGACAAATAGTGAAAGATTTCTTAAAGGAAAAATGAAAATAAAGCTCATTAGTTAACAATAAAAACTATTGTTCAAAAATCCTAAACAAAAATAAAAGGCAGGAGAGTAATAAAATATTCCCTGGAAACATGACAAATGAAAGCTTGCTACAAGCACATAAAATCAACTGTGGGAAAAAAACTCAGAATCTTCCACCCTGCCGAAAAGGAAAATATGTGGACAAACAGTAGCCAAAGAAATATTAAACAATAACCAATATGAATATAAATATTAATCAATACAATGCTAATTAAAATTAAATTTTAGTTTCTCTTGTGAAACTGGCTGAAAACCAGGTTTTTAAATGGTAAATATTGAGATTTTCCATTAGGCAGTAAATGAATAAACTAACACAATCTTCTGGTAGACAATTTGGCAACAACTAACAAAAAGCTCAAAAAAAGTTTGCATTTTTTGACCAGATGTTCTTTTGTTGTATACATCTACCAAATTACATGCAACTCCTCTAGTTACAAGGGCCCATAATATTTTTATAATAAAATCTTTCTTCCTGGCCTCTGTGATTCCCAATCCATTATCCATTCCACAGTTGTAGCGATGTTTCCAAAATACAAATATGATTATGTCATTCCCCATCTCAAAAACCCTTTTACAGCTAGTCCACTTATCTATTGCTGTGTAACAGTATTCTAAAATTTAATGGCTAAAACAAAACTCATTTTATTATGTCTTATAATTTTGTGTGTTATGAATTTGGGCAGAACTCGTCTGGGTGTTTCCATTACGTCATGAGGTGTCACCAGGTCACTTGCTAATATTTCACTGGAAGATGGGCATGTCTGGAGGACCCGTGATAGCCTCCTTCTCATGTCTAGCCCCTTGACTGGAATGGCTGGAAGGCTGGGCTCAGCTGTCAAGAGAAGCACCTATACGTAGCTTCCGCAGCATGGTCATAAGATCTAGAAACATCTCAAAATAAAACAAACAGACGTTTCTCCTATGAGAGGGGTAAGAGGGAACTTTGTGGAGGAGTAGGGCAAGTGTGTGTGGGTGAACACATGGCATGACTGGGCTAGTGTAACAAGGAATGTTTTGTTTTTGCTCAGTGATCAGCGGATTCTCAAAATAATCCCTTAAGGGAAGATGCGCTGCACCTTAGGGCTTGCTTAAACCCAGAGCCAAAGTTCAGGGGCATGTGGGGAGGAGAGAAGACTGACTAATACTTGGCTAAGTAAGTCAATGGGTAAGTCATAGGAAAAAAATATATGTTAATTATCTCATATCAAACACAAAAATTAACTCAGAAAAGATTATAATTAAAATCTAAATCTATAAAACCTTAGAGGAAAACAAAATAAAAAATCTCTGTGGCCGTAGGGTAGGCAAGTTTGTTCGGGACAAAACACAACGAATCATAAAAAAATGATAAATGAGCTTCATCAAAACTAAAAGTCTTGGCTCTTTAAAAGGCACTGTTAAGAAAATGAAAAGGCAATAAAGCTACAGAGAAAACATTTTTTTCTGACAAAGGACTTGTATTCTGAAAATATAAAGAATACTTAAAAATCTATATTAAGACAGCAAACTTAATTTTTTAAAAATGAAGCAAATGTTTGGTCAAATCCTTCACCAGTACAGATATGCAAACATAAAATAAGCATATGAAAATATGGTCATCATCATTAGTCATCACACAGATGCAAATTAAAATCACACTGGAATATCATTACACATCCATTTAAATGGCTAAAATTAAAATGACTAAAATAACAAGCATTGGAAAGGAAGTGGAGAAACTGAGATTCTCATACAAAGCTGGTAGGAATAAAAGTATATAGCTTTTTTGAAAAACAGTATAATTTTTTTTTTTTTATAAAGTAAACACACACCTAAAATACAACTCAGCAATTCCAGGCCTAAGTATATACCCAAGGAAAATGAAAACTATGTTCATATAAAAACCTATATACATTTAGTAGTTGTATTAGTTTCCTAGGGCTATATGACAAATTATCAAAAACGGGTTTTTTTTAAAGCAACTGAAATTTATTCTGTTGTATTTTAAGTTTGAAATCAAGGTATCAGCAGAGCTGAAGGCTCTAGGAAAGAATCCATCTGCTGAGGAAACCCTGCTTTCACCATGGTCATTTGTCAACATGCCCACATTCTCCAGTCATCCTATTATAATTTCAGCCTTTGCATTTCTCTTTTGGGACATATCTTTTACACAATCCTGTGGGGATCTAAACTTTGCTGATCCTGGTAGACCTATCTGCCTAGGTACCCTATTCAGACTTTTCTACTTTGTTGTGCTTAAGCCCACCAGACAGATGGCTTCTCTATGGGGCTTTCATCCTGGGAAGTAAGGCAAGAAAATCCTCTCTTAAGGCATCCTCCAAAACTTATCTTCAAATTCTATCATTTCCTTTTGCTAGGATCTGGTCTACATTTAGAAGTTAAAGGCAGTGAACTCTTTTTTCCATAATTTATAAATCATTTACTATATTGCTCCATTTTTTTGTTCAGATAAAATAATGTTCCTCTAATGATGAAATGATTTTATCTCTTCATTCCATGTAAAGAAAACTGTTCTTATAATCTTCATGGTTTTTCTCAATTTTATTATTTTTAGCTTCAACTTTCAGCTTTGAGTTTGAACTCAGAAAAGTTCTGTGTCTCTCAAACATCCCAGCCTCTGCTTCCAAAGTTTTTGCTTTCAAAGTTGTTACTTCCTCAATGAGTTTTAAGACCATATTTTGGAACTTAATGCCAACATCTTGACTCTATGTTCTAAGCAGTATATGCTTTCCCCCAGATGGCAGTAAAGTAAACTACTTTTCACTTTCTTCCTACATGGTGGTAAAAGGGTAGTACAAAGAAATATTGGTGTATCTGAAGTGTGAAAAAATCTGCTCAGTAACATTCAAATTTCTTCCTTTTTTATCTTCCCTTCTCTCCTTCTTACTTTCTATCTGTTCATCCATCCATGAACATCTGTGTTTATACACACACATAAATGTTCATGCATATACACATAATCACAGGTACTTATATAAGTATCATTAGAGAGGTATATTATTTCTTCTTTTTAGTATTTTCATGCTAGAAGATGATATTTATTTCATTTTGCCCCGGTGGCTAAATGCCCAGGCATCTTCATAGCTATCATTCATTAATTTGACAAATACTTATTGAACTCTCTCTAGATGCTAGCATTCTGGCAGACACTGGAGAAGATATGATCCCTGCCCTAAAAAGAGTCATAGTCTAGTGGGAGTGATTGGCGAGCATTTTGGTCAGGGTTCCCCAGAGAAACAGAACTTATTCACACATATATAGGAATTGGCTAATACAACTGTAAGGGTAGGCTAGTCTGAGATCTGCAGGGTAGGATGGCAGGATGGAGACCCAGGAAAAGAGCCAATGTTGCAGCTCAAGTCCAAAGGCAGCCATTGGTATAATTCCTTCTTCTTCGGGGATCTTAGTCTTTTGCTCTTAAAACTTTTGACTGACTGAGCGAGGTCCACCTACGTTATGGATGATAATTTGCTTTATTCAAAGTCTACTAAATTAAATGTTAATCAAACCTTATTAAAAAAAATCCAACACTTTATAGAGACATCTAGATTGGCATTTGACCAAAAACTGGGTACCATGGACTAGCCAAGTTGACACATAAAATTAACCAGTAGAGCAAGTAAACAAAAAATTAAAGTGTGATAACTGATAAATTCTAGTATTAGAATTGTCACTCATAGGTTATAAAACAGGTATACTTATATGTTCAAGGAGATTAAAAACCAAACATAAAAATTTTAGTAGGGAATTGAAAACCATAAAAAGTGATATAGCTTAATTAAAAATAACAAAATAGAAATTGTAGAACTAGAAAAATATAATCTACATTAGAAATTTAATGAATGAGTATCCAGCAGATCATACCCTGAAGAGAGATTTGGTGACCTGGAAAATAGGTCAGGAGAAATATAATGCATAAATTAAGAAGAGAAAATATATGGAAAGTTCAGAAATTGTAGTGACAAAGTCCAACATACATTCAACTAAAACTTCAGAAAAAGAAGAGCAAGACAATGGAACAGAAGCAATATTGGATGAGATGTTGGCTGAGAATATTCTAAAACTAATAAAATGTAAACCAATAGAGGAAAAAACCCTATCAATCAACAGATACTAGAGTCCAAAGAATCCAAAACATGGTAAATAAAAGGAATATGTAGCTAAAAACATCATACTAAAAGTTTGGAAAACCAAAGATAGAAAAAGTGTTAAAATCAGCTAGACAAATTATCTTTAAAGAGGAAACCACTAAACTGACAGTTGACTTTTCAAAGGTAATATTGGAAGGAGAAAGCAATGGAATGATGTCTTCAATATACTGAAAGAAAATAACTGCTAATCCAGTAACCTATACTCTGTGCAAATATCCCACATGAATTAATGCCAAAAAAGACCCCAAAACAATAATTTAAAAAGCAACAAACAAAACAAGTTTTAAGATAACAAAAACATGAAAAAGTTAATCTCCCATAGATCTAGTGTAAGAGAATTTCTAAGCATGTAGCTCAGCAGTTGGAAAATTATACCAGGTACAACAAAAAGAAAATAGGGCAACAAAAATGGTTGATAAATCTAAATGAAAATTATGTATAAATATTTACATTTTGTAGGACATATCTTTATATATCACTATTCACATAAATACCTCAAACATGCATTTTAAATGTATTTTCTTAAACATGTATAATTAAAATACATGATGTTGACTGTGTGTATGTCCTTGTGGTTTAGATGTGATTCCTGGAGAAAGAAGATACTTGGGAGGTGTTTTTTTCATCCCTTCAGTCAGGCCATGTCTTTTGAGTGGTGCATTTAAACCATTAATGTCAAGAGATATAATTGATACATGGGATGCTGTTCTGTTCATTGTGTTAAGTAGTATCTCATCACTTTTCTTTTCTCTCTTGTACTGTTGTTTTATAAGAGTTGTGAGCTTTAGCTTTTTCTTGGGTGATTTTACACTGGTGGTTATCTATTGTGCTGACTCATGTATAAAGTAGTTCTGAGTATTTCCTGCAGGGCAGGTCTGGTCATGACAAATTCCCTCAGTGTTTGCTTGTCTGGAAAAGACTTGATTTCTCCATCAAATGTGGAACTTAGTTTTTCAGGATACAAGATTCTAGGCTGGCAGTTGTTCTGTTTAAGAAGATTGAAGATGGGACCCCACTCCCTTCTGGCTTGTAAGGTTTCTTCTGAGAAGGCTGCTGTTAGTCTGATGGGCTTTCCTTTGTTAGTCAGTTGTTTATTATGTCTTACTGCTTGTAGAATTTTCTCCTTCATTTTGATTTTGGCCAGGTTGATTACTATGTGCCTTGGAGATGTTCTGTTTGCTACAAATTTTCCCAGAGTTTGATGACCATCTTTTATCTGGATGTCTAGATCTCTGACAATACCAGGAAAGTTTTCCTAAATAATTCCCTCAAATAGATTTTCTATAGTTTTACCTCTTTCTTCTTCTTCCTCAGGAATTCCTATAATTTGTATATTAGTTTGCTTCATATAGCCTCATATCCCTAAGTGATTGCTCTGCCTTTTTTGTTCTCTTCTCTGCCTCTTTAAATGACTGGATTAGCTCAACAGCCTTACCTTCAAGCTCTGAGATTCCTTATTCTCCTACATTTAGTCTGTTGCTGATGCATTCTGTTATACTTTGAAGTTCCCTAAGTGACTCTTTCAATTCTTTAAGTTCTATTATATTCTTTCTCATGTTGTGTAACTGTTTAGTGACTTTTTCATTAATTTCCTGAAATACATTTTTTGTTTTTTTCCCCATTGGTCTTGACTTATGCTTTAATTCCATTCATCTTATTTATTAATCCATTCATATTATTCATAATATGGATTATTCATAGTATCCATTTCTGTTATTTCAGCAATTTTCTTGTGGCTGGAGTCCACTACTGTAGCTCCATTGTGATCCTTTGGGGGTGTTGAGATATTTTGTTTTTTCTTGTTACCAGGGTTCTTTTGCTTGTTTCTTCTCATCTGGGTCCTCTTTTCTCAAATCTGGATTAATAGGAGTGCAGTGTACTTGTTCTCCTTTGCTAGAAACTCTCCTGTTTAGTTAGGTGAAGGAGAAGACCTTAGATGGAGCTTTTGTGACCTACTCTGGAAGCTGACCCATCAGTGAAGGAGTGCATGCACTGAGAGCCTGTGGAATAGCTATTCTGTTTTGAATTATTCTCCTGTGATTGCCTCAGTTGAAACCAGTGCTGGATGATATTTGTGTGAGGTGGAGAGTTGTTCCCCAGCTCATTGTTGGGTGTTTGTGTTTGGGGGATGAATGTGACCCTCCCCACCATGGCTGTTGTTGTGGGAGATTGCTCTGGCTTGGGTCACGCAGAGGAGCTGACAGTGGCAGCTGGGTGAGTCAATTTAGGCCTTGGTTGTGAATGACCAGGCTATGGGCATTTGTAAGATCTAGGTCCAGTAGTAATACCTGCTCAGTGTTGAGTGGTCCCACCTGGATAATTGGTCCTTGAGGAGGTTCAGCGGCAGTGTCTTGGGGCCTAGGCTTAACTCTGGAAGCTCAGGGGTAGTGTTGTAGGCTTCCTGGGGCCCTGAAGCTACAGGAGCAGAACCTCAGGTTTGGGCACAGTGAAAGCTTCAGAGCTGGCTCTGCAGATTACAGGAGCAGAGCTGCATGTATGGAGGGCTGCTCTGCCAACATGGAGACTGCTGATGCCCAGTAACACAAGCAGGAGTTTGTCTCAGCAGCCCAGGGACCACCTAGGTGGGCTGGAGCTGCTGGTCAGCCAAGGTTCTCCCCCAACACCTCGGACCTGCTTAGGCAGTCACACAAGACTTCCTAGATCATTCCTCTAGTGTCTGAGTCTCCTTCTCTGCTCAGATCCCACACAGGAAAGAAGTCACACTTAGCCCCCTGTAACAGGGCACAACATAGGGAAGCTACTGTTCTGTTTGCTCCCTCCTAAGCCTGGTGGGGGAAATACAAAGGCTACTGTTGAAATGCTGAATCCTGAGCAGACCTGGCTCTGTGCACCAGAGTGACCAAGATGGTGTCAGTTGAGGAAATCTGGGATCATCAGCCACCAGATCACTCCTGCACCTGCTCTCTGGTGCAGTGTCTGTGTACAGACTCTGAGTAGCTCTTTAATCAGTCCAGAGGTCTGCAGTAGAGGAGGGAGACCCCTCGCAGCTAAAGCTGCCTGTAACTTTTATTCCTCTCCTAAAATCAGTGCTCCCTTGGGTTGCTTCTATTCTGTTATCTTTCCCTCTTCCCAACAGTGTGTGTCATATTGGGACCTCCAGCTTAATCTCTGAATTGGTGTGTGGTGCTTGTAAGAATTGGCCGTGCCCCATTTGATTGCGTCAGTAGATGCTGTAATGACATATACAGTTGTTCTCCCTGTCAGTGGTTGATGCTTGCAGGAAAGAGCTAACTACAGAGATGTTCTTTTGTTCCTATAACAGGCTCCAGCCCCTCAGGAGAACACATGAATGCCCCCAAAAGTGGGAGGGGCCCTGTTGCTCCCTGGGGATTACTTGTCTCCACCACAGCAGAAGTGGGTGGGGGAACAAGGCTGGGCAGGGTTAGGTTGGTTGAGACTTTAAAGCTCTGCAAAGTCTTGGCAGGGTTCAGAGATTGTATCCCAGGACCCTGGGAAAAGCCACTGGGAGAGGGGCCCAAGAGGTCTCTCGAAACTGGAAAGATTGCTCATGGGGAAGAGGCCATCTGTAATTCACCAAATGGCTCTTGCAGTAAGCTCCGCCTCCTCTTGCTACCCCTGCCCTAAGAATCTCCCTCCAGTGTCTGTTTGCAAATGCTTGCCCAAATGTGCTGTGCTCAGCCACAGTGGTGCCTCAGGCTGCGAACTTCTCACTAGGGGACCTACCCTAATCTGACAGTGTGACTTTCCTGGGGTGGGATGGGCACTCCAGCAGATCACCATGGCTCAGACCCCTACTGTACTCCTGTAGAGGCTGGGCCTACAAGGATGGATGGATGGATGGAAAGAACGTGAGCAAGGTGAATGAAGGGTCAGACAAAAATGGCTGCCCGAAGTTGCTTGTTTGCAGAGTGCTAACATCAGCTGAAAACAGCTGACCTGTATGGAAAGAAAGGATGGATGGATGGATGGAAAGAATGTGAGCAAGGTGAATGAAGAATCAGGCAGAAACATCTGCCTGAAGCTGCTTGTTTGCTGAGTGCGAAGGTCTTCTGAAAACAGCTGACCTGTATGGAAGCTGTTGAAAAAAATTAGCAAATGGCCCTGACCCTTTGCATGTATCCTTGGAAATAAATACAGGGAGGAACTTAGCTAAGGAGGCCATTTTTCTCCTTTAGATTTTGGTCTCTCTCCTTCTTTCAGAATACTGTGTTTCCAGGAATCATTCATTCCTTCGCTACCGAGCTCAGGAGCAAAAAAGTAGTGGCAACATACTCTTCCATCAGTTCTGTCCAGGTCAGCTTTCTTGCCTCCCGAGTCTAAGCTCTCAAATCTTTCCCTTGCGCCCTAGCAACTTGCTCAAGTCCTGGGGTATGGGATCTGTCCTGCATGTCTGACTTGCTGACATGTGTCTCCAGGGAGTGCCAACAGGAAGGGAACTTCCAGACTGGGCACCCCTGGGTCCACTGCATGTCCTCATGGGGGAAGGTGTGGGCCCCACTCTCTATGCAAAGCTCAGACTGGAGGACACTGTGGCTGATGATAGGTGGCCACTTTCAAAAGTCTCAGTCTGCCCTCCTGGCTACAGTAGGTAGGGGAAGAAAAGAGACTGTATGAGAGATAGGTGGGATTCTGGCTCCTCTGGTTCCTCTCCCTGGGAGGAAGCCTGCACACAATATCCAAGCTCTGGGATCATGCTAGTTCTCTGCACAATTCAGTGGTTGCAGGAGTGCTTGGGTTCCTAAGGGTGGAAAAGCTCCCAAACAACTCAGTAGCCTGTTGATTACTCAATGTGTGTGGGAAGGGGCAACAGGATCCCCCTTGCCCCTTCACTGTGCTCTGAGCCTCTCTGAGTGAGATCCTCACCGATGTGTTTTCTTCTTTTTCCTTTTCCTGTTCCGCTTCCCAATTTCCCTTCAAGAGGTCCCTGCAGGCTTGGGCACTTCTTCCTCTGAACTATAGCCAAGCTGTGCCCTTCTCCCTCTCCTTTATCTGAAACCCTTCCTTCTTTCCAGGATGCTCTGGCAAGGATGTCTCTAGTTGGCCATCTTTCCCCCTCCACCCCCCTATTTTTCTAGTGCAAGTTGAAAATATTCCCAGACATCTACTGCTGTCCTTTCTGTCATGAAAAATCTGTTTCAATTTTCTACAATTTTTGTTTAAATGGACTCATACAGCATGTACTTGTCTTTGTCTGGTTTCTTTCACTCAAGAGAATCATTTTGAGATTCATCCATGTTTTACCAATAATGTCTATTATTTTGTGTTATTCAAATATCATATAAATGGTATCATGTAGTTAAAAAAGAAAGACAGAAAGAAAGAAAATAGACTTTACATTTTAAGTTAGCCGGTAATCATAAAGCTGCAGGAAATCTCATCCTAATGGTGATGACTGTTAATAATTCTGTAACCCAACGGTTATATTCTTTTCACTGTGTTAAGGGCAAAGCTCTTTCAGCACATATAGAGATAGTAGAGTCTACTCATAAGTGTTTCTTTCTGAAATAATAGGATCATACACTCACTTGCTTAAAATTTTCAATAGCACATTGAATAGAGAGAAAAAAAAAGACCAAATTCATGAACATGAAATACGTAAATAATAGGCCTCTTCTTACCTCTTCATGTACATTTTCTACCCTTATTTTCAAGAACTACACTGTGTTCTGTATCTCTTTTGTATGTGGGGCCCTCTATTTGGAATGTTTACTCCATTTCCCATATTCTTTGCTGTAGAATCTTTTAGGGGCTGATAATATTGCCTCTATTTAGATAAATAGGGAAAATTTATTTTTCCTATTCTCTGGCTTTACTGAGTTGTTCCCTCATTGTGGCTGCCTTAAGCCCTTCCTTATCTTACCATATTTTGTTTCTTTTTAAATTTTAGGAAAAAGGAAAATGTACCTGGGATTCTATTTATTATTTCAAAAATTCTAATACTTTCTCTTAAAATTTTGCTTCCATTTTATGCATTATAGACATTAAATACCTAAGAGTCACAAAAACGTAAGGAATTTTCTGGTGGTCTTTTATGTGTGAAAAGTGACAGAAATTTGGGAGAAATTGAAATGTGTACAATTTCTAACAAAAGCTTATTCAAGTAGTAATTACAATGAACCATCTGAGTTTCTGTTTATTTCACTTACAACATGAATACCTTATGGAAATTCAGGTCAACCTGCCTCCAGAGTGCCTTGCCAGGTCAAACTACCAGCATGGAGGTTGCTAGAGAACTTCAAATAGGTTAAGATGCTGTGAATTAGAGAACTCAATATTTAGGAATTAGGATCTCAACTTACCACCACTACTAACCTTGGACAAACAACTTCATTTTCTCATTTGTAACATGGATGGGTTTGACTTGATCAGTGTCATTCTAACTTTTTAAAAAGTCCTTTTTTGTTTCACTAAATACAAAAACCTCCTTTTCATCCATAGGGATGTTCTGACCTGTCCTTAGGTGGATCTCACCCCTCCATCACCAAAGATTAAATCACTTCTGAAGCTCTGTTGAACACTGAGCTGAGCCCACTTTCTCTCATTTTATCAGCTGTGCAAATATACATGAAAATTTGGGCTATGCAAAAATGGACAAATTTTAATTCCTAAGGCTGAAGAAGACATTTAGTTGTATATTTTTGTTGAAACATTCTAGATACACCTGTTATTTATATTCAATCAGAATAATATGAAGGTCTTTTGCGATTGCCTAGTAAATGGGGCTCTTTGCAGAGTTTTCCCAACCAAGAAAAACACAGTCTTGACTGTACAGGCATGGGCTATATGCTTTGATACTTAAGTAGTTTTGTTGGTCTTGCAGAGTTCCCAGGCTTCTCATCATGCATCTTCCATTCAACTAATCAGCAGAATAGACTTGTTTCTTCTACAAGATGCCAAAAGATTGAATCCTCATGTCAGTAATTTCTGGTTGCTTGGAAACAATTCTCATTTTGCTACTGTGAAGGAATTTAGGTCAGCAGTGAATTAATCATTTACAAATTAGAGAAATATAGCCAATTGTGGATTTTAAATTGCCCATTGAAGATGGGAACTATAACACTGATTCTACATTTTTGTTCCATGGATGAGAAACAAATTGAAAGGCCGCATTCCAAAGAAATTATTTGAAAATGAACAATGACATTTTATAGCAAGAAATAAAAGAAAAAAACCCAATGCCTCTTATGACCTATAGCCAAACAGTTCTTTTTCCACCTCACACTAGTAGCATATAGCAATGAGGAGATAGAGTGAATAAAATGAATGGTGTCTCTGTGAGGTACCTTAATTCTAAGGGAATGTAGATGGTATTTCATGAAAAGGACAGCAGAAATAACCATTTGGGACACCTCACAGGAATTTATTTCAAGTGATACATTTTGGAAGAAGATGAAGAGGAAGAAGATTCCTAAACTCTTCTCATACTCTGTTCAGGCATTAAGGGAGTGCAGGGTGTTAGTATATTGATGGAGAACTGTGTCAGTCCTAGAGTGAAATCAATTTGGCATGTTCCAGGTTAAGATTCTCTTCCTCCTTTTTCAGGAGGCAGGTAAACAAGACAGGAAAAGTAGAGGAAAAACTGACAAAGAGCCCTAATTCATTTGCCCTGACCCAGAAAGTAAAAATATATGTATCTATATGGAGAGAGTGGAGTGAGGGAGAGAGAGATAAAGAGATTGCTTTTATGGGTTCTGTCTTTCTAAAGAACCCCAAATAATACAGGGAATATGCTATATTCTAAATACCTGGGAACTTGTTAAATATGCAGATTTGGGGGACCTATATTATCTCTGGGATGGGACCTTAAAATATTTATTTTTGACAAGTACCCTCCCAGATGATTCTAATACATAGTAAAGTTTGGAAACCACTATGCTAGAACAATAACAGCATTTGTGTGGAGCTCATTGTATATGTGAGTCAAGCATTAGGTTTGTTATCCTTTATAACCTTATGCAATCCTTAGACAAAGTTCATGAGGTAGGCAATATTATAAACTTATAAATCATATGAAGATATTGAGGCAGATAGGTTATAACACCCTCATCCTAATAAGGATTTTTCAACTGCTCAAATCAGAGCTTCTACATATTCATAACTACTAGATGCCAGCAGTTCCAGAAACTGCTATAAAGTTTTTGTGGAAATCTCAAAAGGCCTTGCTTAAAATTTTTACCTAGTTAGGACTTGGTCCACTCCGGAAAGATTCCTTAAGGACTTAAACATTACTCGACGTAAATGACACCTCTCAATGCATTCATTGCACCACTCTTTTCTTACAGTTAGAAGAAACCTAAGAGATCCGTTGAAATAACCCCATAGGATTATAGATTAAGAAAAGATACTTAGGGAGATTGAAACTCATTTAAATCATATAAGCAATTTATTAAAAACATTGCTCAAAATGATTTTTAACTGAACGTCTTATTTTGAAACAATTTAAAATACATTCTTTTGAGCTTTGTTCCTGCATTAAAGTAGGTTTAATCTGAAAGTTTACCAATGTATTAGTTTCTACTTATGAATCTTAAATAAAAATATGAAACGTAGGATAGAGAAAGCCTTAAAAAGTAGATTCAATTATCCTCTAGTCAGAAAACCTTAATTAAATGTTAGTTTTTTAATGGAGAAATAGACTCGTCTGCTTTTAGGGGTACCTCAAATGTTCTGTCTGCTTCAACCCTGGAAAAATTCCAGTAGTTGTCTTCTAACAGCTGTGATAATCACAGTGTTACATCTCATTCCACACAAGAGGAAATCATTATAAAATAATTGATCATCTCAAATGCAGTCAAGGAAAAATGATTAACTATTAATCAAGAATCTTAGTGATTAGATGGGCTCAAAGGAACAAAGTGATTGTGGCGTCTATTTGAAGCTGTGGAAATTGATTCTAGAAAAAAATCACAGCATCCCAGGATTGGTTCTAAAAACATCCTTGGGGCAGAGTTGGCCTTGTATAAAACTAGAAAAGGTACATTTTTTTTTTTCTCCCAGACTAATGTTTCTCAGATTCCAGAATCACCTGGAGGTAGGTCCTGTTAAAACAGATGACTTGGGCTCCATTTCCAGAGTTTCTTATTCAGCAGATCTGGGATAAGGTTTGACAAATTGCCATTCTAAGATGTTCTTAGTTTGTGATGCTGCTGCTAATCTTGGAACCACACTTTGAAACTACTGCCCTAGTAAACAAGCTGCCCTCAAAGAAAAGGAAAAAAATTATTCATAATTTTTAATTTTCCAAAACTATGCCATATTTAAAAATAAATGAATGAACACAGTGACAGTAAATAACACTATTGAGATTTACTTGGAACTTACATGGCCCTGAGCATTAGGTCATTTAATTCTCTCAAGAATCTTTCAACACATTTACTAACTATAAATGGCAGACATATTAGTATCTTTTAACTTTATTGTTCTTATAGGTCAAATGGGGCTAATATCTATCTTTGTAGGAATGTTAGAAAATAAATACAAATAATGTATGTAAAACACTCAGATAAAGGTCTAGCATGCATGTGTGGTGAACAAATTGTAGCCATCATGTGTGCATATCAATTATAACTCCAGGCACATCAAGAATTAGCTGCCTAACTCAGGATCTACCATTCATCCATCCATCCAATTTTCAGATGTTAAACAATGATTATGAAATATTGTGATGTTTTCTAAGAACTAAAGAAAAAATGTATCTATAATCTAGTAGCATTCTGAGTCTAACTCACCATTAAATTGCCATGGAACAGTCAATGTAACCTATTAAACAGTTCCCTCAACCTTTGCAGTGCTGAATCTATCTGTGGGAGAGGTTTTTACTTGCCTCTGTTAAGTGCAGTAAATTTTCCATATGGGACACTGCAGCACTGCAGATGTAGCGCTACCAATATATACGATTCATGCCTGCAGATCATATGGGGAGATTTCCATAGCAACAGGCCACTAAAAATGAAGCAATGAAAAGTCAATGTTATATAACAGGATTTTTTGTTTTGCTTTTGTTCTTTTGCTCTGAGAGAAACTGGTTTGTATTTATTAAGGATTTTAATGATACAATATCCTGAATTTGATAATTACATGAATAATAAGTTTCCCCTGCAGGTCATGCCACAAAAAAGGATCACAAACACTCAAAATATCTGAACTTTCTATCATCAGTTAATCAAATTTTAAGTTAGGATCCTTTTATCTTGTCCTAATTATAAGTCTAGCAATGCGCTTTGTAAGTAGTCAACAAAGAAGAAGAAAATGTGGTTTGATATAGAATCTACTAATATTCATTTATTCTCTCTTTTATATATATGTGTGTGTGTGTGTGTGAGAGAGAGAGAGAGAGAGAGAGAGAGAGAGAGAGAGAGAGAGAGAGAGAGAGAGAGAAAATCCCTATTATAATCCAGGCATTGAAATGAAAAAGAGTCATCCATCTTTGAGAAGCTCCAAGCCTAGTAGGGAAGAAAAAAACCCCAAGCAAATATATTTAACACATTATAATTAATAGATACTGTGTTAGGGGTACCAGCAGGACTACTCTTATTGGTAATACAGGAGGCTAATTTCCTGGATCAACCCTCCTGCTGAAATATTCTAAAAATTATGGATAAGATATTAAAAATAAAGTATTAATAAGCTCCCAGGACAGTAAGAAATTCTCACTGATAAAGAATGGCAATTTAAAGAACTAAGCAGTGCTCTGCAGCTGTCGTTCACTCTAAGAACAATTGCCAAAGTACATGAACTTGAATTTAGGTTTTCGTGGCCTGCTGGAGTAAACGAGACAGGAGACAGTGCCCAATACCAGCCAGAGCAGGGAGCCAAAGAGATTTCTCTGGTAAAGTTAGGTCCTTAAGAAGATAAGGACCTTTTCAGTATAAGGATGATTTAGAGCCCAAAACAAAACCAGTGAAAGATCAATTGTCTTTTAATAATAATGAAATGTCTCAGATGAAAAATGTTACTGTGAGAATTGAGAACCATAAGATACTACTTACCCACATTTTCAGTCTATAATCTCACTACCTACCTGGTTCAAGAGAAACTCAGCCACACACTTAAATTAGAGTGTTCCCGTTTTGGCAGCATTTGGCAAAAGCAACAGAAAATCTGACTCTATAGTACTTACCTTTATTCCAGGTCTCAAATAATTCCCACAAATTACTCTAAGAAACTCTAAGAAAAATAACCTCATGAAAACTAACCAAATTCACAAAGAAAGAAGGTACCACGAGTAAGAGCCAGCATTAAAAAGCAGCAAACACCATCGTATAAAATGAACAGATAATAAAATCAGATACAGATTATAAAATAAATGTTTGTATGCTTATATAAATAAAGGACAATCTTGAAAATATGAATAGTGAATAAGGAATTAGAATCAATCACCAGATTGGAAAGAAATAGTTTAAATAGCATAGATGGGTCCAGCAGCATATTAGGAAAAGAAGAATAGGAAATTAGTAAAGTAGAATATGGGTCTGAAGAAATTATCTGGAACCAGCATGAAGAGATGAGATGGAGTCTATAAAGTAAAAGCAAAGAGAAACTGATATTGACGTGAGAAAATCTAACATACATGTTATCAGAGTTCCAAGAAGAGAAAAGGGAGGAACAGAAGGAATATTAGAATGAATTTGGACCAAGAATGTTCGAGTACAAATAAAATAACAATCTACATTTTTAAGCCTAATAAATCACAAGCAAAATAAAGTAAAAGAGTCCAGCACATTAGAGTGAAACCACAGGACAGTAAAGAAAAAGAGAATATCTTAAAAGCAGGCAATCGAAATGAAAAAGTCCTTTCAAAGTAGCGATGCAAGGGGAGCTGATTTCATGGGAGCAGCAGAAGTTAGAGTGATATGTTCAATGTATTCAGAGAAAATAACTGTTAGCCTTGAATTCTATACCTATTAAAAGTATCTCTGAAAAACAGGAGTGGAATGAAGACATTTTAAGACAAACAAAAACATACAGAACTTACCAGCAATAGCCTTAAACAAAAATAGTCTTAAGGGTGTATTCAAGGCAGACGAAAATTCCTCTCGGATGTAATTGCAAGAAGCAATTAAAAGCAAACAAAGCAGTAAATTTGTAACTAAATCTAAACAAGTGCTGACTATAAGACATAACAGAATATTGGGGATTCAAAAAAAAAGGTAAAATACGTGATAATAGTATATAAGTTGGGGAAATTTGTGAATGGAATTAAGGTGTCTATAAGATCTTGTATTGCTTAGGAGGTAAGAAGAAAACTGATTAATCTTAAACTTTAAAAAGAATGCATGTTGCAAGTGCACTGGCTCTGAGCCAACAAAGCTGCAGGAATTGTGGAAGGACTGCCCCCTTTGTGGCCTGACTGCCTTACATATTTATTCCAGGCCCCAGGCCACGTTTTGTCAGCTGGTGGGCGACTAGCTCAAACTTGGTTTTGGGATTGCAAACTTGGTTTTGCACAGGATTTCCCTCTGGCCAGGCTGGTCTAAATGCTCCCTGCATGGGTACTGGCAGAATTCTGCCCTCTGCTGCGTTCCCCTGTGCCAGGGCAGCCCTGAGTTCTATTGCAAAGTCCCGTAATTACTTTACTTCCCCAGACCCACCCCGGGCACACAGATTCTCTCTCCACATGGCGTGCTGGCACAGCACTGCTGCTGGGGCATGGGGCAGGGGTGGCATAGACAATGCAAGACTGTCTTTCCTGCCCTCTGAAGTGCCTCTTTCCTTAATATAATGTTAAAAACATGTACTGTGATTGCTTACGTGATTGTTGGTTCTTCTGAAGTTACTTCCTTGGGTGGAGAGTTGTTGAGTTTGGTGTTCGTGTGGAGGGACGATCGCTGAAGGTTTCTATTCAGCCGTGTTGCTCTGCTCCCTCTTATAACCTTATTACTTAAAAGTATATTGTAATTTCCCCATGACAGTACTTTTTAAATGATTTTTAACTAACAAACATGCAAATAAATCCAAAAAAGAGAATCATTAACTTTCCATGGCAAAAGAAGTCACCTTTGAACTGAGTCTTAACATACAACAATAAAATAGTTATGCTCTTACTATTGGTTGGTCAGTTAGCTAACTGCTTTATATGCATCATAGCATTTCATTCTCATAAAAAATTTGAAATGTAGTTATTATAAGTTAAGTGTCACTTGCACAGATTTGGAAACTAAAGCTTAGCAAGATTTTTGCTCAAGGTCGTTTGGCTAATATATAGCAGTGCTAGAACTTTAAATGCTGTGACCACCTGGTTAAGAGTATCAGAGGTGTTGGTCTAGGACAGGCCCAGATGACCAGTCTCCCTGACTGCAAGGCCCATATTTTTAATGTCTTCACTATATGCAGGAGTTGGTTAAGTGAAGAAAGAGGGGAGGACATTGCAGAAAGAAGGAACCATATATTTAATAGTATGGAACCGTGAGGACTTGAGGCCTGGACTGAGCCTGACATTTTTTTCCTGCTTGGGTATTACGCTATTTGTGGAAAGGGATTTGGTTGAAGAGGTTAATCGGGGTGACAATAAGGAGCCCTTGCCAGCATGGACCTCCATCAGAAGGCCCCTGGTTGTCAAACAGGGACAGTCACACCCCGATGAGCAGCAATGTGAAAGGAGGTTTATGAAGGCACAGAATAAATAGGACTCATCGATCTTAACTGGTTAGTAAGTAATTTAAAATATTAATTTTATATGAAAACAAATGCACATACATCATAGAGCGGAATGCAAAACTTATGAATTTTTAAGTTAAAGCTGAAAATGACTTCAAAGACTTTTTATTTTTATTTTATTTTTTTGCTTTTGGCAGGCTCTTATGACAAGCTCCTGAATCTCAAAAGTCTGGGTTTGATTCTCTCTCATTAAGAACTCTTTAGCAGATGGTTTTAAAGGAATACTCTGAGAAATAGGAATCTAACTGAGAATGACATGATCGATCAGATTTGTTTCAAATGTTATTTACCCCTAAGGAAATATCATAACACATAACCGTAATAATAATAACAAAAATGTAGTCTGGCTTTTTATTTCTTTTACTGATCCTAGACTGAAAATATATTAATTTTCACCAATAGTGTTGATTTAGGAAGAAAATCAATGAGTGAGAAGCTATAGTTTAAACCCAGAAATAAAAAGTCTCTTTTCTAAATCTATGTTGCTAACCTGTCTCAGAATATTTCATGACACTGTTGGTCTGTCTTCCCAGCACCAAAATAATCAGTTCACCTGGAAACAAGTATTATCTGGAGAACTTCAGACAAAACCTATCATATCAGCAGACTGAATTTATCTCTTGTCAAAGAGAAATTCTGACAACGTGCAGAAGCTGCTATAAGCTGCACCTTACGAAATGGAGAAGTAAGTTATCTGTTGTAGTTATTAATAGATTTCTAGAGGGAAAAAGATAGGATTAAAACCTGACAGTTTCTAAGTGCAATATAGTATCCTGAATTGGATCTTGGAACACAAAAAGGACATTAGTGGAAAAACTGGTGAAATTCAAATACAGCCTGGAGTTTAGCTAATAGTAATTTGCCAACGCTGGTTTCTTAGGTTTGACATATATGTACATGGTAATGTAAGATCAGCCTTAGGAGAAAGTGGGTGAAATGTATATGAGAACTCTGTGTGCTGTCTTTGCAACATTTTTGTAAATAAAGTTATTCCAAAATAAAACATTTATTAAAATATTTAAAAACCATTGACTTCAATGTTATGAAAACAGAAATATTTGATTTGATGCCAAGTTCCCAAATAACTCTGAAAACTGTTTAAGTCATGCCTACGGTTTTGAAAATTTTCATCTTTTTGCTTAGACTATTCATAATGCCTTGTTCGTTTATCTTTAACAACTTTGTTATGTTTATTAGCTATCTGATCTAGTTCCATTGACATATTTTAAGTCACATATCCATTTTGAAATCCCTACTCAGCTATGCTTGGCAGTTAAAAATGTTTAAGATGTAAGATTATCTCTCACCTATGCTACAGACAGTGGGTTTGCATCCCTTCCTGCTGCCATAAAACTTACACAATTATGTTAGGAAAGCAAAGGTGGGAAGGGTGTTCTCTGCCTGTTGTATGTTGCCAGTGAATGAGAATGCCAGGGAAGATAACTGGGTTGTTCTTGCTCAGAGGGCAAATGCTGGACAATGACACTTCCCAGGCCTATCCGGTGCACACAGGTATGGCCTCCATGCTCTACTTCCTAATCTGCTTTTTTGTAATCCATTCTCCAGTAATTGCTTATTCATTGACTTTTTCTGTAATTATTTTTTTTTCAATTTGTTCATCAGCTTTTCTGATTGCCAAACAACATGCTTTAAATTTGGCAAGCTGACTCTGTGATGAATGATTATAAATGCACATATTTTCTTTCTTAAACATTTTTAAAAGCTAATTTATCCACAGCTTCCTGTTTGAACAATGCAATCATTCCATATGAATTTGGAAAAAGGCACACTCTATAATAATCTTTAGTTAAGAATACATTTGGGACTTTAAAACTTCAAGAGAATTAATCTGATTCACCTTGAAAGTATGCTGACAAATATCTGCTCTTCAGCCTCCATGACTACAAAATCATGTTGTTTTAAGATTAACCTGGAATAAAATTATTGTGTGCTTTATAAATTTTGGAACATTCCTGTAAAGGAGTTGGTATTAGATGCATTTTCAAGATAAGGAAATGGAAGATTAGAAAGGCAAGTAGCTATGTCCATAGAAAATTTAGGGAAAACCGGACAAGACACTTTTCACAGGAAGTACCTCTGAGCAGCGGGGATAGTGAGGTGTGAAGATAGAGGTGATATTACCTCCCTCTACTTCTGAAATTTCAACTTTGCTACCTGCACATATTAAGTCAATAAAGGTTTTCATAAAACAAACAAAAAAAATTACCTAAAGATTGACTTCCTTGTTCCTTATGTTGTTTGATCTATATGCAATTGAATAATTTGTTGGTGTCTTCACTTCCCAAATTGTTTCCTGATTTCTGTCAATTGAATACAATTCAGTCAATACTCCTTTGAACCAATTTTCTGATCCTCTGCTAAATAATTATTCAGCCAAGAGTATTTATCAAATACGTACCACATGGTCAGCATTGTAGTAGACTTTGTGGAAGGTGAAGAATAGTGGTAGAAATAAAAAAATAACAATGGATGATGTTTCTTGAACACTGATATGCCAAAGAGTATTTTTAGAACTTTGCATGAATTACCTTCCTTTACTTCCCACAAGAACCTAATAAGTAAACAATTATCCACCATTATATATTATACATTATACACCATTTATTATGTTGTAATACACAACATAAGACATTGGTAAATTACAATGATATACTATAATATTATAATGTATCATACATTATATATCATTTTGTAGATAAGAAAATTAAGTTTTAGAGAAATTAAGGAAATTGCCCAAGTCAAATTCCTAGTAAGTGACAGGCAGGATTTGAATCCAGCTGTTTGACTCCAGAGACTGCTTAATCTCTTAGCTGGCTCTCTCAGGGGTTTACTATACAGCTGGACAGACAAGGCCCCACCCCCCTAAAAGATATGCAAAATAGCATTGACAAGGGCCATAGTTTATGCTTAGCACAATGTCTGTCACATCGAAGGCATACAGTTTAGGGTTATGGATAGACTAAATGAATAAACGCAAAAGAACACGGATCAGGGTTTCAGTGCTGTAGGAATTCAGAGGAGATCAAGGAGGAGTTAGCATCACTAAGGAAGGCTTTGTGACAGAGGTAGGTTCCAAGACTGGGCACGGTAATATTCAGATAGGAAAACCAGAAAGAGCATAAGCAAAGCCCCGAGGTGTAACAGTGAGTGGTGGATGTTTCTCCATGAGAATGGAGATGGTTTGGTTTGCACAGCGAGTACATGCTGAGGAAGGGTGAGAAATGTAACAGAGAGGACAGAAAAGTAGCCCTGAGACTGGTGCCTTGGCAGTTCGGCTCAGGGGTCTAGATTTAATGTGGAAGTGGTGGTAACAATAGTAATAATAATGCAGAGGCTCCACAGTTGGCCCTATGCTTTCAAAGACATTATCTCACTTAATGTATGTGTGTGTAGAATATTAATGTGGCAGGAAATGGATTGCAGTGAAGAGTGCTTAGATTCAGTGAGGCCCATTAGGACATTACTATTAGCCAGAAGTGCAACACGGAGTCTGAACTGGGGTCAGGATAATTAAGGGGAAATGGAGAATGTAATAGCTATTAAGTGTCTGCTATGTGCCGGAGACTTTATATATGCTGTCTTAATGTTCAGAAGAATTACATGTTATATGTGGTATTCTGACAGGAGCTCAAGGCCTGGTTCAAACACTTACTAATTGTGTGACATTAGGCAAATTATTTAAGTGTTCACTGCTTCATTTTTGCAACAAAATACTTGTTGAACATCTATCAAATGCCAGCACTGTGCTATTTCTAGAAATAGAATGGTGACCTAAACAGACACAGTTCCTGTACTTACGAGGCTCACAGTCTATGAAGGAGACTGATATTAATATATACAGGTATTAGTTTCCTATATTGCTATATAAAAAATTTCCACAAACTTAGTAGCTTAAAAAAAATCAATAACTTAAAAAAAAGCCACCAATTTATTTCTCACAGTTCGATAGTTACGAAGTTCAGACTGGTTCAGCCTGTTTCTCTACTCTTGATTTTACGAGACCAACATTAAGGTATCAGCTAGCTGGGCTCTTATTGGATGGCTTTGGGAAGAATCCACTTCCAAGCTGATTCACATTGTTGGAAGAATCTAGTTACATGTGGTTGTAGGGCTGAGGCCCCCACTTTCTTACTGGCTGTCCACCGGGGCCCTCCCTTCCCTCCTAGTGCACAGGCTCCTACGTCTCAGAGCCGGCAACCCAGGCCAAATCATGCTCACATTTGGAATCTCTCACTTCTCCTATGTCACATCTCTCTGACATCTTCTTCTGCTTCCAACTGGAGCCAATTCTCTCCTTTTAAAGAGTCATCTGCTTAGATTGGGCCCATCTGGGGAATTCAGCCTACTCTCCGTATTTTAAGGTCCATAACCTTAATTACATCTGCAAAGTCCCCTTTGGCATATAACATAACATATCCTAAATTCCAGAGATTAGGGCATGGACATCTGAGAAGAGGGGTGTTATTCAGCCTACCATAACCTCCACAATTTATTGCAAATATGTTTAATTCTCTTTATTTCCACTGCCCCAAACCAGTCTTTTATTTGGATTGTTCCCACAGACCAAATTAGTCTTTAATCTAGACTGTCCCCATGGACTTCCATGTATCTGCTTTTGCTCTTGCCCCTTTCTAGTATCTTCCCACAAAGCAGCCAGAGGGATCCTCTAAAATGCATTACTCAGGACCTGTCTCTCTATAACTTCCATTGTTCTGACAGCTAAGTTCCTCACTCTGACCATAAGGACTTGTGGGATCTGACATCCTTTTTCTTCTCTGGCTTCTTTTTGCTTCACTCTACCCCCACCTCATCAGGCTGCAATCACAGGGACCTATGTCAAGTCCCTTAGGCCAGCATTTTCTTCCCCAAGTCTTTGCTCATCTAGAATTTTGTGCTCGTGGTTCTTCTTATTATCCTACCTTATCCCCAAAACCTAGAACAAAGCTGCTATCCAACCTTCTCCCCATAACCTGTTTTTAGTTGTCTCCTTTCCTTATTTCAGTTCTGATTTTAAAAGCTTTTTGTTGATGACTTATTAGAAAATTGGTCCACACCTGTTTTGGGCACCATGCTTTTCCCCTTCACAGTATTAATGTGTAATTATAATAAATAATATTAAGCATAGTACTTAAACTATGTACCAGGTATTCTAAAAACTTCAAATATAGTAACTTAGCTAATTTTCCCAAGAATCCTATGAGGTAAGTATTATATATTACTGCCTCTATTTTACAGGTGAAAAAACTGAAGCATATAACTTCAGGCTAAGTAACTTGTCCCAAATGATAGCCAGTAGGTAGAAGAACCCAATAGTCTACACTCTTAACCAGTATGTGGTATTGCTATTATCTCTGTCTAATGAGATAGGCATGTGTTTGGCTATTGTGGTAGGCAGAATGTTCTTCAAAAGAAGTTCGTGCTGTAATCCTAAAACCTGTGACTATGTTAGATTACATGGCAAAATGGATTTTGCAGATGCAATTAAGGTTTTTACTCAGCTGGCTTTAAGGTAGGAAAAGTATACAGAGTTGTCCAGGTGGGCCCAATTTAATCACATAGACCTTTGAAGCAGAGAACTGTCTCCAGCTAGAAGCAGAGCGTTGCAGGGGAAGAAGGAGTCAGATTCAAGGTACGAGAGGACAGGTTTCACTGCTGTTGGAGGGGCCGCTTGGAAAGTATGGGGTGGCAGGAAGCTGCCGGTGTCGAGGAGCAAAGACCAGCACCCCCAGCTAACAAGGAAACTGGGACCTCAGTCCTATAAAAACAAGGAACTGAACTCAGCCAACTCTTTTAATGAACTTGGAATAGGATTCATCCCTGGAGCCTCCAGAAGGAAACACATCCCTGCCAACACCTTGATTTTCTTCTATGAGACTCTAAACTGAGAACCAGCTGAGTCATGTTGTATCCAGACTTCTGACCTGCAGAACTGTAAGGTAATAAAGGTGATGTTTTAAGCTGCAAAATTTGGGTGATCTGTTATAGTAGCAATAGAATACTAATAAAAAGGTTAAGTAATCAGGGCTTGGTTATAACTAGAGATGGGGAGGTGAAGAAATGAGAGATGTCAACAGTAAAGTTTTTAGGATTGAGAAACTTCAATGTTATTTAGTTACAGAATTTAGGGGAAAATTTATTTGGGGAAGAAATTAGAGCTCAAGAGTTTACTTTTTAATAAATTCAAAATATGTCAAATTGGCAGCTAGATATATCAATTTAGAGTTCAGAGGTAGGTCTTGGGTTTAGAACAAGCATCTGGAAGTCATTGACATGCAACATCACTTGCTTCATCTATAAAACTGACAATAATACTAGTTATGATAAAGGATTGTCATGAGAAGCAAATGGCATAATGCATATACAATTCTAGAACAGTGCCTTGAATTTGGTAAGTGCCCAATAAATGTTTGGTATTATATATTATGATTTCAAATTTATTTGTGAGGAAATTGGTGCTCAGAAAGTTTCAGAAACTTGCCAACGTGTCTGGAAAACAGTGAAGTCAAGACCTCAACCCAGATTTGCTTGCTCTACAGTCTGTTCTTTCTCCTGTACCATAAGGGATAGTCTTAATTCAAACATGTGGAAGTATCCTTAGATGTTTTTTTCCTTGTCAGAGTTCTTGGTTAGAAACATGACAAACCATATCTGACTAATTGAATCAGAGAAACCTAATACATTGGATGCCTCATAGAATCCTAGAAGAGCTGGAGAACTAGGCTAAGAAAATGAGCAGAAACCGATGGAGGCCAAGTAGCAGAAACCATTCTGAAAAACTGCTGAGTGAGCACATCTCCGCTACCAACTGGAACTAGGCTGTGCAGTTGGTACTATCACCACCAAGGGCTCTGGGTGCTGGGCATGCTTGTGGTCACTACTGGTCTGGATTTGGATGTTGCAGCTGCCAACTCTGAGACCTTTGGACTGAATACCCTACTGTCTCTGCTTTCTTTGATTCACTCCCTTTATGTTAAGTCCTGCCTTAGGGCATTTTAGCACAGATACTGCTATAGGCTAAATTTTGTTTCATCCCACTCCAACTCATATTTTGAAGTTCTAATGCCCAGTATCTCAGAATGTGATCCTTTTTGCAGATAGGGTCTTTACAGAAGTAATTAAGTTAAAATGAGTTCATTAGTAGGTTCTAATCCAGTGTGACTGGTATCCTTATCAGAAAGGGAATTTGGTCACAGGCAGGTACAGAGGGAAGCCCATCTATTCATACAAGCCAAAGAGACAGACCTGAAACCCAGAAGGAACCAGCCAACTCTGCCAACCTCTTAATCTTGGACGGAATTCCAGTTTCTAGAACTGTGAGAAAACGAACTTCTGTTGGTGAAGCCACCCAGTCTGCGGTATTTGTTATGGCACTGTAGCAAACCAAAACATAGATGAAGAAGATTTAGTCAGTAATCCATTGTTTGGTCTGATGCTTCAATTCTTCCCATTGACGTCCAGGACATCTACTCTCCCCAGCATTAGAATCGGGTCCAGGACACCAAATATTGCCTTTAACCTGCACTTTCCCTACCAGAAGTCTCAAAAGCTCCACATAATATACAGCCATGATAATGTGGGCACACTGTCTACAATAATGTAATTTCCCTTATAAAAGGAATGCTAATGAGCAGATTCTTCAAACTGGCATTTTATGAAAGACTTGAACCCCTCAGACAATTTCACTTCTGAAAACCTCCATTTAAAACCAAATTTGGGTGTTGTACAAATAATCATACAATTCGATGACTAAATATATTTCTCTTTAATCAGTCCTTTCTCTGGCATTTTTTTTTCTGGCAAATAAAAATTCTATCTACCTAATACCTTAGTCCAGAACCCTGAGTGATATTTTTACTAATTTCTGATTCAACTTCCTCATTCAATTAATCACAGCTTGCTGTTGACTCAACTACCTAAAATAGTTGTCCACCCCATCCATTTCTCTCAACCCTTCTGCTACTAACCTAGTCCAACACCCCATCCTCTCTCCTCAAAATTACCACCACAATATCCTAACTGTTCTCTTTGACTCCAGGGACCACTTCTCCAATTTTTTCTTTATATTCTAGCCAGAGCCTTCTAAGCTGTAAGCTGGTTCTGGCAAGCATTTAATTCTTCAACGGCTTTCCATAGCCCTCAGGGTAAGACATAGGAATTTCTTTGCATAGTTGACCCAGTTCTTCACTATCTTGTCTTTGCCTCCCTTTCCTAATTCCACTCTTTGCTCTGGCAACACCACCAAACACTAACTTGAAAGTGTTTTTTGTTGTTGTTGTTTTTGTTTGTTTGTTGTGGGGTTTTTTGGTTTTTTTGGTGCTTTCTGTCTCCATCCAGGCTTTTGTACTTGGAATTCCTACTGTCTGGAAGTTGTTACCCCCTCGTTCTTCCCAGAATTCCTCTTTTAACTAAAGGTTTTCATTTAGATATTAGACCTTAATGCCCTACTTACTAGGTGAATCATTATGCAAATTACTTAGTCTTCGTACCTCAGCTTCTTCATCTGTAAAAGGGGGATATGTGGAATCCTTTTCACTAAGATATTGTACAGAATAACAGTTAAGTTTTATAAAATGCTTATATTAATAATATCTTAGTGACCATTGCAAGCACTCAATAAATGGTATTTATTAGTTTTCTTACTGTCATTTTCTTTTACCAAGATTTTTTTTGTCACCTCCTGCTTGAACTCAAAACTGAGTTTGGAATGCCTCCCGTACACTTTCATAGCAGCTTATGTTTTTCCCATATTAGCACATATGCCTTGTTTAAAGTCTTGAGTGCTTGTCTGTGAGCTCCATGAGGGTACCATTGTGTCTCTAATGCCCAAAACAATGTGTACAACTAATACATTTTTCTTAAATGAATGAGATTTTTCTATCAGTTCTTCTAACAGAGGCATTGAGCTTGATCTACAATCTGCTCTGGTAGGTACCATCTAGAGCTCTGGAATGTTTTTCTGAGCTTCTAGACGCACATAAGCCATTAGTATTATGGAAAATATCAGAGGGATAAGCAGTGATATGGTATAAGTGAAAATGGAGCCAAATTAAACTGGTGTTTACGGAGAGTCCAGTTGATTCTAACTGATTATCATTCAATCTTCACAAGCACCAAATGAGTCAAGTATTATTTTGCCTATTTTATAGATGAGACAGTTTCAAAGAGAGTGTTAGTCAGTTTCAAAGACAGTGTTAGTCTTTGAAACTAATTTTTGACTGCAGGCTTTGTACTTTCCATCTTACCAGATGGATAGGGCCATTCCCCTGAGGGAAAGGCAGTGATGACAACATGAAATATTAAGCACATACACAAAGATATTTGGAAATCCTCTTGACATATAGGATTACAAATTAACAATTTCTTGTCTTCCTGTGAATTGATCTTTCTTAAAATTACCTGTAATTGGAGTTTGACACTTAGTGAGTTTTCAATAAATACTTGGTGAACATTTCACGTGTGAATGTTGCTTAATACCTTAAGATACATGTCCAGCCCTTCCCAGTGAAAATAACAAGGAAGAAATGCTTACATTAACTTTTATGCAACAGCCAGACTCAGGAATTGGTCTACTTTTTAACAGAAATCATCCTTCATTTATGAGTTCAAATCCATGCAATATCTTTCTCCAGTTGGTATCAATGTGGCTTTGTGACATCTGCCTTATAAAGGGAGAGGGAAATATACCTAAGAGGAAGTAAGTTATCCCAAGAAATCTTGCTGGTATTGGTCCCTTTATCAAGGAGAAGCACCCAGCTTGCACAGATCTTTTCTGGGATAAAGAAAATGCCAATTATGTGGGTGCACCTGAACACCATGGTGGGCATTCGTCATTTCATATATCTCTGTTTTAATTCAAATCCTACGCTATGGAAACAACATATGACATCTTGAAATAGTTCTGCCAGCTCATCCTCTGTTAACTTTAAAAATATCTAACATTTACTGAATGCTTACTATATGCTGACACTGTGTAAAACTCATTACTGTCATCGTCTTACTTAATGCTCATAACAACCCTGGTAAATTTGAATATGTTCTCCATTTTACAGGTAACTTATTCAAACACCCTCAGCCATTAAGAGGCATAGCTGAGAATCTAATCCAGGCCATATCACTTCAAAGACTGTGTTCTTAATCACTGCACTATGTTTCCTTAGTAAAGTGTGCTACTATCCTTGGGACACTAGAGAATGTTAGACTGGAATAATTTTATCCTAGTTGGCCTAACAAAAGATCCTCTATTGCTATTAGAAAGTGAATTCCTGTTGCTTTTATTGTCTCTACCTCTTGCTTTTAAATATGTTTGATAGATTTTTGTCTTACATTCTTTGATGAGAGACCATCTCTTATACTATGGTGGTATCCCCAATTATGTAATACAGTGCTTTGTGGTTGAAGATACTCAATAATATCTTTTCTGCATTGCAGAAAGCCAAGATTCAGGCAGATGGCGGTCTACCTGCATCTGTGCTTTGACCTAAAGTTATCAAATACACAGGAGTCTAAAACCATAGGCCATACTTGGCCGCAATTGGAGTTTGGCATTTAATAAGTTTTCAATAAATACTTGGTGAATGTTTCATGTGTGAACATTGCTTAATACCTTTTAATACACGTCCAGCCCTTCCCAGTGAAAATAACAAGAAGATGGCCTGACTTTTCAGTTGTTACTTTTTAGAGACAAAGGATGAACAAGCCAGTCAAGCTATGATTCCTTAGTTACAATGTACCAAGACCAACTTGGGTAGAGTGAGTGAAATTTATATGACTTAATTTTGTCTTTGATGTGCTATAAAGTAACTATCTGTATTTTTCTAAATGCAAGTCTTGTCAGCAGTAGAATTTTTATGTACCTGAGATATAGCTGAACAAAATCTCTTCATATGATACATTGGAAAACAATGAAATAGAAGGTAAGGATTCATCTGATTTGGATGCTAACAAATTTAGGTCAAGTTTCTCCAGCATCATCCATACATATTCATTTATTGATAACTTAGATGATGCCAGACACTGGACCAAACTCTTAGTTCACCAAGAATGAACCTTCATCTGGCCAGTAAAGAGAAATCCTTGCATCTACCTTGTATATCAATTGGTTTCTGTCAGGTTGATTGTGGCAACATATGTGATGGTACACATATGTACTATCAAAAGTACAGAGACAAGAATATGTTTCATTATGTAGACTAGTGAGCCTATGTAATGTCATTGGTAAGATTGCGCCCTAGGCAACAGGAAAATAACTTGTAAATTCCTTCACTCAAGAAAGTCTGTATGTGAGACTACAGATGATTCTTTGCTTGGTAAAAAGAAGGGGAGAGACGTGGAAAAAAGAAGAGAGGGTAGAGAAGTGATAACAAAAATAAGGAAGAGTTGAGGGGGTGTTGCAATTACAAATGAAAATGAATGATCACTGCTGGATGGCTTACTGAATTTTGTTGGGGTTTGAGGTAGAGAAAAGAAATAAGTTCCCTACTTCCTTGGTGAAATTAAGAAACATGGGCAATTAATGTAAGTCTTAGATTTCAGAGTAAGCAAATAGAGAGCACAGAACTAAAGTGCCTAACTGATGACTAATGTGGCCTCTGGTTCTCTGAAGGTCAGGGAGTGTGGGCCCCTGCTGAGTAGTCACCAGGAAGAAGACCTTTCTACAAAGTCCAGTGGAAAGACAAGCCTACCTGCTGGTCATCCAGTGTAGCGTAGGTTCTATACATACAGAATTAATTGTTCAGCATCCTGGGAGGAAAGCTTATTTGCAACAGTTTATGCCAATCCTAAATTAAGGAGGTATTATTTATAGTTTAACCCAATGATATAAGTCTATTTTAAGAGTTTCTGTTTCACATTACTGAACTTTGCAAGAGTTCCAAAAGAGAGAAATGTGTTGAAATGGCAGTATCATCAAAAGTAATGTAAAAGGTACTGGTATACATGGATGTTTCTTATTTGTAAGGAATATGGAAGTATGACTTTGATTATGCAATAATTTTTAGTTTACTAGATGAAACAGACTTGCAGCATAGTCTTCATGAATGCAAAATAAGCCATCTATAGCAAGTGATAAGGATACTGGGTAAAAAGGAAAAATCATACATTGGGCAAAGAAAAGATTTTCTCAATTAAAAAATCAAACCATTATTACAAAGGACTTTACCAAGAACTGCTATATTTCCCTCATCCCATTTACTGGAAGTTAACAAGAGCATCTAGCACTTTGTGTTCATGTCAAATGTCAGATCAGAGCATCCTAATGCAAAGGAAAAACACACCTCTCTCTAGAGTGGTTCAGATTTAAGTACCACCATTTGTATATATTTTTCATTTTATCACAATTTATTATTTTCTTCTCCCATATTAATAACATCGTTTGCTGGCTTACCAGGGAACAGCTGTAGAGAGTAGTGACTAATGTTCTTGTTACAGGTCTTAAGCATGACAACTCTGAAAGCACACTGGCTGGGTCAAATCCAAATTCCATTATTCCTGGCCCCTCAGTTACTCTGAGCCTCAGTCAGGCTCACCACCTGTAAAATGACAATAATAATAGTTGATTATCTTCTTAATGTTCTTGTGAGGATTGGATGAGTTAACTATTTAGAATAGTACCTGTGCATATATTCAGAAATATCAGCTATCGTTACTATGCTTTTCAAGTCATTATACTTCATAATTTATAACTCCTCAAAGTTCAAAATTTTGTCTCAGTTTTATTAGTCTATTTTTATAGGTGGGGAAGGTGAGACCTGGGAAGTTATATTACAGCCAATAAGTAGTAGCAGTGGGTTTTGACGCAGATGTGCCTGATTCCAAAGTCCTTCCCCTTTTTACTGCAGTACATCAGCAAATCTCCATTCTTCTCATCCAACCATCCTTAATCATACACATGTCCTTAAAAATGGAAACACCTCCATCTCTTCTTTGGGCTTGGTTTTGTTCCTAAGTTAGAGCTACCTGATAAGTCCTCTGGACACCCGGATGGGATCCCTTCCAGCAGACCAGCGAGTATTCTTTGTTTAGTACACATTACCTTAATGAATGTTTCTGAGCTTGAATGTCTGTCTGAAGACCAGTCCTCCAGGGATCATAAAGAGTCTTGAGTTTCAGATATTCTGTGCCTATTTCTCAGAATGTGCAACCTGATTTGGACATGAAAAAAACTCATTGTCTATGGGTGAACAAATCTAGATACTTTGGAGGATAGAAGGGTATGCTAACTGATGGGATGTGAGGACAAAAAACGTAATCCAGGTTGTCCTGGGCAACACAGGTTATATAGTCACCACACCTATAATTTACTTCTACTTTCTGTTAGGAGACATTTGGAGAATGAATTATGGGAGTAGTTCCCTATTCTTTGAGATTTACTTGACTGTGTGTGACGTTTTCCTTCCTTCCTTTCTTTTTTCATCTTTCTTTTTGTTTTTCTTTGAAATATTTGTCACAGGAAGGGAAGAACGTAGGCGCAGAGGCTGGAGGATGCAATTATCTTTGTATAACCAGACTTTTTTGATGTCCTATTAAAGTGGGATTTGAGAAGTATCGTACATGAATAAAGAACAACATGTCAGGGAGGCTTTTCAGAAAAACAAAAAGGAATTTCAGCAACTTACTGGATCAGAATAAATGACGTGAAGGGAGAAGATGACATGGAAATCCACAGCACTAGTGAAGGTCAAGAATTTCCCCAAGGAAGAGACAATAGAACATTGTTAAGTTCTACAAAGTAGAGGGAAAAAAATAGACAAGAAAAAAACTAGATTTTAAATTGTATGTGAGAAATTTGGGAAAGGAGTTGCAGGAGATAAGTTAAAATTCTGAAGTCCAAGTAAAGTTTTGCAAAGGGGCTCCTAGGCCCATCTCATTTGATGTCATCCAAAGCCCAGGAGTGCCTCGTGTGTAGTTGGAGAGGGGCCTCCATTCTCTTCGAACAACTCAGACAGCAACTTCTAATTGATATCTGGAAAATTAATTTGTGTTTATCCAAAAACAAGTGAATGTACTTTTTAATCATCCCTTAACAAAAAATATCTTGTTCTTTTTTTATACTTTACTATTGCTTATTATCTCTACTTCAGCCTGACTCTCCTAGAAAAGGCTCTGCCTCATAATATACAAGTCCTCCTCACTGGCCAAAATAGATCCCCCTATACACAAACACACAATCCTCTACCCTTTGAAAGACATTTTTCATAAAAGACATGAGATTTGCCTCAAATGGAAGTGCAGAATTGGCCAGGTTGGGCTTTGCAGCCATGGAAACAAGCTGTAGGGGAGAGTGTTGGCTGAAACAGGCAGAGTGGGGGCTCTAACTAATGGCTATATTAACTTAGTTGCCCTCGTGACATCTTGATACGTTTTATTTTCTCAGCTCCTATTCAGAAAGCTCATTGGGCCTCACTGGGAAGCACCGAGAGGCGGCAGCACAAAGCACGTGCTGAGGCACATGTTTTATGGGCAGCTGCGTCCGCTTACGTCTACCTCTCCAAAACCCGTGCTGGTTAGAAGTGAAGGGAGCATCTTTCAACAGAAGTCTATTTCACATATGTTCCAAATAGCCACAGCCTGCAACGTGTCTCCTTATGTAAGCTTTCACTGGCTAGTCTCCAGGAAGAATCACCTTGGTTCCTTTGTTTCTTCAGTTTTCCTTCTATGAAAGTTGTAATGGGCAGTGGAGTTCCTAAGAGGTCCCACAGATCTATCCAGATATGCAGCAACACTGACATGTGATTTCTGCTTAAGTTGCCTATCAATTCCTCAGAACTCGAACACTCCCTTAGTCTCTACTACCTCACCAAGGTCAAGGTGTTGCACCTTTATGTGCTTCTAAAAGCTTCCTTGACTAGTGTATGTATCAACAGTTCGTGGTAAGGCAGAGGGAACACTACTCTTGGAGTCAAAAGACCCAGGTTGAGATCTCAGTTCCACAGCTTATTCATGTGATAATTGTATACACATTACTTAAACTCTTTGAGCTTAAATTGCTCATACAAAGTGAAATTAATATCTGTGCTACCTTGCAAGTCTGTTGTGAGGTTTAAATTAGGAAATGAGGAGGAACTATTTTAGAAACCACAAAACATGATATCAAAATAAAATACAGTTCTAAGCAAGGGTTCTAAGCCAAAGTTCTAGAGTACTAAAAAAGAAAAGCTATTTTAGTAATGTAACTTTTCTGTTCTTTCCCTCTGAAAATGTTCAATTTATTACAAATATCTCCTTCAGGGTACTCATTGCCTTTTAACTTAAAAGACTAGATAGTCCCGTAGATTACTATCATTTTCTCGATTCATCTGGACCTTCGATATCTTTCCTCCTTTTAGTTTTAACCTATCCAGGATGCTTTAATTAATTGTATTTTCTATTTTCTTCTCATGATTCTTTATACAATGTCCCATGTGATTCAAAGCTACTAGTATTCCTTTGCACTTTGCTTGGTGCTTTATATGAATAGTTAGCAAAACTTTTTCCCATAGGTTATAGCATTTGATCCCCACAATAATCATATGAAATGAACAGGGATTACTCTTTCGAATGGATTTATGTAAAAACTAAAACATGCAGGGGTAGTTACTCATTTTTAACTCAGGGTTTTTTTGTTTGTTTGTTTTGTTTTTTAACCTCATGACATTGCCATTATTTCAAGTTGTTTCAGTTGTGCCTTATATAGTTTTTTATTATTTTTATATATTGAAATCTCAATATACATCAGGCCCTACGCTAAGCAGTTTGTATAAGTATCTTGAATTACCCTTAAAACCTTATGACAGAAAAATTATTTTTCCTGCTGCAGTTAACTGAGGCTCAGATAGGTTGAGTAATTTCCCTAAGGATACAGAGCTCAAAGGTAGGAGATCTGAAACTCAATTCCAGTTTGCTCTGATTCCAAGGTCTATGCTATTAATCATTATGCTATATTCCCTTTCAACTTTATCTCATGCTTCTTACTTTTCCCAAAGTAGACCTTATTAATTTTTCTTGGACATTCTTGTCCCTTTTATCACTGAGCCTGCTACAACTCTGCATCCACACTAATTTAGAACTGAGTCTGAAGCAAAAGTTCACTTTCAACCTAACCAGTTTGCTTTGCATATATGGGAAAACTTAAAGTTCATTGGCAAGCCTTAGCCTAAACCCTGAGCAAACATGCATGGGACAGACCCAAACCAACATAGCACAGACCTGAAAAACGGAACGAAGATTTGAACCACTAACACAAGACGTAGCTTACCCCCCGAGACACACATGTGGACACATTAAAGCCAGCATACCAAAAGTTTAGAAAACTAAAATGAGATTTGAATCATCTGTACAAGTCTCAACATAATCTAGTCATGCTTGCTATGATAGTCACAGTATCATAGTAACAAGCATAGCAATGATTTAGAGAACTAAACTGAAATTTGAACCATCACCCACAAAAGGCAAGACAGAACCTAGGATTCAAATCTCACTTTTTTTGATTTCTTCCTAATACAGAAATATCAACATTCCCCAGAGATTATAATAGGTCACAGAGTCCAAATACAACCCACAATTACTGGACATACAAAGAACCAGAAAAATGTAATCCATCTTAAAAGAAAGAAAAAGCAAAAGATGCTAACACCAAGAGGACACAGATGATGGCTTTTTCAAAGACTTTAAAGCAGCTGCTTTAATTAAGCTTCATACATTGTAAAAAGCAAGCAAAAGCCCCACACACTTGAAATGAATTACAAGATACATTCTTGACAGGAAATACAATAAAGAACCAATGAAAATTTTAGAATTGAAAATATAATATCTAAAATAAAGAATTCACTGAATGGACTCAAAAGCAAATGGGTATGACAATGCAAATAATAAAGAAAAGATTTCAGTCCACTTGCTCAAGGCTTCTTGGACGTGGCTCTGGGTCATGGTCTTCAAATTTGGCTCAAAATAAATCTCTTTAAAATAAGAAAAAAAAGAAAGAAAGGAAAGAAAAGATTTTAAAAAAATCAACAGCCTCTAAGACCTATGGGATGATATCAAAGATCTTGTGTGTGTGTATTTGGAATTATAAAAAAGTCGGGAGGATTGGAGAAGAACAAAAAAATTATAAGATATAATGGCTGAACACTTCTCAACTTTTATAAAAGACATACATTTACTGATTCAAAATGCTTACCAAACTCTCAAAATGATAAGCTCAAAGAGAACAACACTAGACATAAACTATTAAAATTCAAATATAAAAAAAAGCCTTGAAAGCATTTAGAGAAAAATGACATTAATTATAGGAAGACAATGATTGAATGCTGATTTCTCATCAAAAACCATCAAAACCAGAAGATAACATCTTTAAAGTGCTAAAAGAAAGGAAAAAATTATATCAAGCCATAATTCTATATCCAATAAAAATATCCTTCAGTAATGAAGATGAGATAAAGACATTTTCAGATGATTTAAAACTGAGAGCATGTGTTACTAACAAATATTTTCTATAGGGACTGATAAATTCTAAGTAGGCTGTGGAAGGTTATATCTATATATTGTAATCCCCAAAAGAACCACTAAAATCAAATCAAAACAACACAGACACACACACACACACATATATATGTGTGTGTGTGTATATATATATATATATACATATATATATACACTGTGCTAAAAAGCCAAGTAAATAAATTAAAATGCAAGGCTAAAAATATTCATAAAAATCCGAAAGGGAGAACAAAAAATGGAGGAGGCAAACAGAAAACTAAGAAAAGGGCAGGTCTAAATCCGACTAAAACAATAATTACATAAAATATTATTGGTTTCAGTACTCCAATTAACAGAGATAGACAATGTGGACAAAAGGAAGACTGAATTGTATGCTACTACGAGAGATACATTTAGCATATAGAGACACAAACAGTGTAAAGTCAATGGATGGGAAAAAAGACATAGGGTGCAAATAGCAAGAATAAGAAGGCTGTAATGGCTATGATAACATCAGATGAAATGGACTTTAAGAAAAAGAATATTACCAAAGAATGCATCTTATAATAATAAGAGAAAGGATTCATTAGGAAGAAACAACAATTATAAATGTCTATGTACTCAATAGCAGAGCCTCAATATACAGTACATAAATCAAAAATTGACAAAATTAAAGGATTACAATTTTTTTCTCATTAGAGATTTCAACCCTCTCTTAGTAACAGAACTTCAGCAATAGATCAATGAGACAAAAAGTCAACTAGGGCACAGAAGATCTCAGTAATACTGTGAACCACTTTAATTACATTTATAGGTCACTCCATCCAATAACTAAACACACGTTCTTCTCAACTACACATGATACATACACTGAGATCATATTCTGGAGCACAAAACAAAGAAGTTAATTTTTAAAAATCTGAGTAATACAGAGTATATTCTCTCACATCGAGGGAATAAATTAGAACAAAAACCAATAAATATTGAGTTAAACCCCATTTATCTGAAAATTAAACTATGTACCTGTAACTTACCAGTTATAACTGACTTATGAGTCAAAGATCAAATTACAAGAAAATTTACAAGATTTTGAATGAATAATTAAAATATAACATATCAAAATTTGTACTAAAGCACTGATAAGTGAAAACATAACTTCAAATGCATGTATTAGGGGGAAAAAAAATCTAAAATCAGTAATTTGAGGCTCATCCTAAGAAACTAAAAAAGAAAGAACAAAGTAGAAGAAAGCTATTAATAAAAAGCAGAACTCATTGAAAACAGACAATAGAGAAAATTAAATAAGTAAACATCTGTTTTTAAGGGAAAAAAATCAAAATTGACAAACCTGTAGCTAGAATATCATGAAAAAAAGAGAATATAAAACAATATTAGTAATGAATGCTTAATGTGAAATATTTGTTACCACAGACCCTATACATTAAAAGTATAAGAGAACATAATAAACAACTTTGGACTGAGAAATGCAACAGCTACATGGAATGAACAGGTATCTTAAAAGATACAACTTATAAAAATTGACACAAAAAGAAACAGAAAAGCTGAATAGTGATAATTAAAGAAATTGAGTGTAT
>CAUYRT010029195.1:0-84616 GCA_963574885.1 Lepilemur ruficaudatus
TCCCAATATCATTTTTTATAGTAATGGAAAAAAATCCTAGCCAGGCATGGTGGTGCATGCCTGTAGTCCCAGCTACTGGGGAGGCTGAGGCAGGAGGACCACATTAGCCCAGGAGTTTGAGGTTGCTGTGAGCTAGGCTGACGCCACGGCACTCTAGCCGGGGCAACAGAGTGAGACTCTGTCTCAAAAAAAAAAAAAAAATCCTAAAATGTAAATGGCACCACAAAAGACCCAGAATAATCTACGCAATCTTGAAAAAGAAGAAAGCTGGAGGCATCACTCTTCCTGATTTCCAGCTATACTACATAGCTTCAGTATTTAAAACAGTATGATACTGGCATAAAGACAGCCATATAGACCAGTTGAACAGAATAGAGATTACAAAAATACAGTAGTTCCTCCATTATCTGAAGTTTTACTTTCCATGGTTTCAGTTACTTGTGATCAAACACAGTCCAAAAACATTAAACAAAAAATTCCAGAAATAAATAATTCATCAGTTATGAATTGTGCACCATTTTTAGTAGCATGATGAGATCTCATGCCACTCTACCCTGTCCCACCCTGGATATGAATCATCCCTTTGTCCATCCATCAACACTGTATGCATTACACACCCACCAAAAGGGGGGACTATGGCAAAACCACACATATATGGCCAACTGATCTTTGACAAGGGTGCCAAGAATACATAATGAGGAAATGATAGTCTCTTCGACACATGTTGTTGGTAAAACTAAATATCCACATGTAAAAAATAAAATTGGACCCTTGTCTCGTACCATATGCCAAAATCAACTCAAAATGGATTAATGTATTAAACACAGGATCTGGGGCTGTAAAACTACTGGAAGAAAGATTAGAGAAAAAGCTCATCAATATTGGTCTCAACATTGTGGCATTATTCACAATAGCCAAGATAGGAATACAACCCAAATGTACATCAACAGAAGAATGGATACAGAAAACTATGCTACATACATCAATGGATATTATTGAACCTTAAAAAAGAAGGAAATTCTACCATTTATGACAACATGGATGAACCTGGAGGACATTATGCTAAGAGTAATAAGCCACTTATAGAAAGACAAATACTGCATGATTTGACTTATAGATTTGACTTACATGAGGTATCTAATATAGTCAACTCATAGAAGCAGAGAACAGAATGGTGGTTGCCACAGGCTGAGGGAGGGGATTATGGGGAGCTATTGCTTACTTGGTATAAACTTTTAATTGTGCAAGATGATTAAGTTACAGAGATTTGCTGTATAATGTAATGCTTATAGTTAACCATGCAATATTATACACACCAAATTTGTTAAGAAAGTAATTCTCAAAATAAAGATTTTGTTACCAAAAAAAAAATATATATATATATATATATCAAAAGGACACAGAAACTGCTGCAAGGTGATAAATATATTTATTACGTTGATTGGGACGATAGAATCACTGGTGTATGCGTATGTCCAATTTCATCGAGTTGTATATATTAATCATGTGCAGAGGGCTTTTTTCATATGCCAATTTTACCTCAATAAAGCTGTTTATGAAAATAGCTCCTGTATCTTCTAAGTTTTCTAAGAGATTTAAAAATCAGAAATGGATGTTGGATTTTGTCAAATAATTTCTCTACATCAGTTGAAATGATGGTATGTGTTTTCTTCATTCATCAGTTAATATGATGAATTAGGTCAATTAATTTTTGAATCCTGACTCAGTATTCCTGGGATAAATCCCAATTTTCCTGACATATTATCTTTTTATATATAATGCTGGATTCAGTAGGCTAATATTTTTCTTGAAGATTTTTTGCCTATTTTTATGAGAAATGCTGTTGTACTTTTTTTGTAATGCCTGTGTCTGGTTTTGGCAATAGAATAATGCTGGCCTCATAAAATGGGTTGAGAAGTTCTCTCTTTTATTTTCTAGAGCACATTCTGTAGAATTAGTTTTATGTTTTTTCTTAGATACTTAGTAGAATTTATAAGAACAAAGATCTGGGAATGTTGTCTCCTTGCTGGAAAAATTTTCTCTATTAATTCAATTTATTTGATTAATATATGATTATTCTGGGGTTCTGGGGTTTTTTTTGAGTGTGTTTTGGTAGTTTGTGTCTTTCAAGGAATTGTTGCTTTTATTCTAAGTTGCAATCTTATAATAATTTTTTATTTTATCCTTTTAATCCTGTTAACATCTATTCATTTTATTTCTTTAATCCTATTCATGTCTATGAGATCTATATGATATTCTCTCTTTCAATCCTGATATGGTATAGGGTACCTTCTCACCTATTATCTTAGTCAGTCTGGCTAGAGTTTTATTAATTTTATCAATTGTTCATTGATTTTATCTAATTTTTTTATCTTTAATTTTATTTATTTATACTTATTGTTTTCCTTTTCTGATTGCTTGGGGTTTAGTTTGTGGATTGGATTGTTCTTTTTCTAGCTTCTTAAGGTGGAAGCTTAGATTATTTTGCTTAAAAGCTGAGGCAGGAGAATCACTTGAGTTCAGGAGCTCAAGACCAACTTGGCCACCATAGCAACACACTTGCCTAAGCAAAAAAAGTGTTTTAAAATTTAGCCAAGCATGACGGCACGTGCCTGCCTATAGTCCCACCTAGTGGGGAGGCTGAGGCAGGAGGATCACCTGAGCCCAGGAGTCTGAGGCTATCGTGACCTATTATTACACCACTACACTTCAGCCTGATTTAAAAAAAAAATTAATGCTTTCACATTTTTATGCATTTCTATAACTACATACCAACAATTTGGATATGTCATATTTTCATTTTTATTAAATCTGAAATAGTTTTCAATTTCTCTTGAGAATTCTTATTTGGTGCATAGATAATTTAGACATGTGCTACTTAATTTCCAAATATTTGGAGATTTTTCCAGCTATCTTTCTGTTGTTTACTTATAGTTTCATTCCATTTTGGCAAATAGGCATACTTTGTATGATTTCCAGTGTTCAAGTTTGCTGAGATTTGTTTTACAGCCCAGAACATGGTCTGGTCTTGATTAATGTTCTATTTATATTGAAAATTAAGTGTCTTCTCATTTTGTTGGGTAGAATCTTCTATAAATGTCAAATAGGTCTGTTCAGTTATCAGGTAATTCAATTCTTCTATATTCTTATTTTTTCTCTACTTGTTCTATCGGTGATTAATAATATAAATTACTAATAGATACAGGAATGAAGGGTCCAACTATAATTTTGGATTTTCTTTTAGCTCTATGAGCTTTTCATCATGTACTTTAACATACTGCTAAGGGCATATGCATTTAGAATTGTTACATATTCTTGGGCAATCAACTGTGTTATTCTTACATAATGTTCCTCGTATTCTGAAGTCTGCTTTGTATTATATCAATGCAGCTATTTATTTTCAGTTAGTGTTTGTATGGTACATCTTTATATTTTTACTTTGAACTTAGTCATTTATACTTAAAATTCATTCAAATAAATATCTTGTGAAATTTTTCTTATATATTTACTATTTCATGTTCTCATTGAAATCTTTATCTGACTATTTTTCCATATGGTGTAAGAGTGTGGTCTTGCGTTGTTTTCTTTCAAATGGACAGTCAATTTAATCTGCACTATTTATACACCAACCACTCTTTTCTCAATGTGTCTCAGTGTGTCACATTGATTGTTCATATCGCTCAAGCTATTTCGAGTTCTTTTATCTAGTTTCACTGATGTATCCTATTTTTTCCTAGATCTTCTATTATTAGATTTTTAAGATTTCACAGTGAATTATTCTACAACTCCTTTTTATAAGGAAATTTACTGTCTTAAAAAGCTCATGACCAGAAAACTCTAAAATCAGAACTTCTCACATTTCCATCCAAAATCATTCATTTGTAAAATACTTCTCTACCTTCCAAGCTGAGATAATCTATTTACCTTCACCTGAACAAAAATACTTCTGCAGAGAAAAATGTTACTTGTTTTGTTTAATACTCGTATTCCCATGTTATCCTGAAAGTAAAAAGAAAACAGTTGTGTACATCATTCTGCTGGTTTTTTTTTTTTTATTTTTCCTGTTAAATTTCAATGGCAAAAATCAGATTTTTATTTTGATCTGATTATTCAAGAACAAGTCACTCATATGTAGTTAACTTTATTCAGTGATGGAATAGCCAATAAAGCTTTTTAAACATCTATTCTATATTCACACATATCCTAGGTTCTTTGGAAATACAAAATCATATGTAGCACATAATCATTTTGATGTGTTTTGCAATGTAGTTAGGTGACCCAACATAGACCGTGGCATTTATCAGTAATATAAGGCAGTAAATGTCAAGTGTTTAATGAGTGATTTAATTTATAAATGCTTGGGTGGGATGGTGCTCACAAAACACTGTTTAAGGAGACATGAACTTTTGACACATGCATTACAAATATGTCTATTTAATCTTTATAAGTACCCTATGACTAAGAATTAATATCCCAAATATACTATTAAAGCAATGGAGGCTAAGAGAGGCTAGGTCTCATAGCCTAAGTGTATGAACTATGTCTAGTTTACATAGTACATTGACAGGAAGGGCGGGCGTTATTGGACCTTATTTGGAAATAGAGTCAGTGCAAATATAATTACTTGAGTTCTTCTGGAGTAGGAGGAGCTCTTACTCCAATTTGACTGGTTTCTTTATAAGTAGACAACCATTTAAAGACAGTGACATATAGGGAGATCTTCATGTGATAATGAAGCCAGAGATTGGAATTATGCACGTGCATGCCAAGAAAGGCTAAATATTGTCCACAAGCCACCAGAAAGTAGGAAGAGGTAAGGAAATATCCCCCTACAGGTTTCATAAAAAGTATAGCCCTGCTGGCCCCTTAATTTTTTACTTCTGTCCTATAGAACTGCGAGACAATAAATTTCTCGTTTGTTGTTTCAAGCCATCCAGTCTGTAGGACTTTGTTATAGCAACTCTAGGAAATTAATACAGCAAGTGGCAAGCGCATAAGGATGGCATATTGGAGAGTGTGCCCTCTAGATTGTCACTTCATTTAGGGGATGGTACAATGGTGTGAAGCTAAGAAATGTATTATTGTAGGTCACCAATATCAGGTCACTGGTTAAACCACAGCAGTAAATTCCAACCGTATATAATTGTCCTTTGAATCACATGGGTTAGAACTGTGTAAATCCACTTATAGGTGGATTTTCTACCCTTGTTATAGCAAGACCAATCCCTATTCTTCTTCCTCCTCCTTTTTAGCCTACTCAACATGAAGACAATGAGGGTGAAGACCTTTATGATGATCCACTTCCACTTAATGAATAGTAAATATATTTTCTTTTCCTTATGATTTTCTTAATATTTTCTGTTCTCTAGATTACTTTATTATGAGAATACTGTATATAATACACATACAAAATATGTGTTAATCAACTGTTTATGTTATTGGTAAAGCTTCCGATAGTGAACAGTAGGCTGTTATTAATAGTTGTTAACTTTTTGAGGAGTCAAAAGTTATACATGGTTTTTGACTGCCCAGGAGGGTCAGCACCTCTAACTCCTGTGTTTTTCAAGGGTCATATTATTCCTGGGGTGGATGATTAAGAGATAAAGACTGGAGACTTTGGGAAATGTGCTAATATAGCTACCAGTTTGTTCACTAGAACCATAAAGGGGACTTTCTAAACTTAGGAATATAGAAAGAAGTATAGGTAGTACTCACTTTGTACTGTATTGCAGGGCTGTAAAACTGACCATGCAATCTGAAACTGAAAAGCAACATTTATAATCAAATAACTATGACCATTTTTTAACATTTGAAAACTTTTGTCAAAACATTAAAAAGTTTTTTATCATCTATTGCATATGTATAGAACAATTAAAAACACAGTAAAACTAGTACTTATTTAGTACAATGTAATTTAGAACATTAGAAAGATGAAGAAAGTATTTTATTTCTTTGAATCAAGATTAGTTTGAACAGTGCTTTCTTTCTTCGTCTTGTCATACAATTTAAAGAGCAAACACATTTTCTATGCCTGGAAAAATTACTCTACATGTCTCTAAGAGTGAATTACCTTCCAAAACTTTATTTATTTACTTTTTGCATGTTCAATGTGGTGAAATAGGTTGAGACTTCCTCTAATTATGATTGAGAGGTTATGAATTATACAGTAATTCTATTTTATCTCATACCTTGAACATCCTCTTCACAGTGCCTTTACCTTCTTACTTACAGGTCTTTCTGCCTGAATTTGCTAAGCTTGTTGTCTTTCACCTGGAATGTTCTTCCCTGCATAGATCACGGCAGTTTTCCTTGTCTTTAGATTTAAATATTATTTCCTTAAACGGGGCCCAAGGGCACACCTGAGTACTTTCCTTCCCTAACTCTTCCTACTTGTGGTTTTTTCCTCCTCTCCAAGGGAAAAAAAATGCAAGAATTATACAGTAGGCAATGAAGCGAGAGGAAAAAGTACATGTATAAGACAGTGGTTCTAATGCTTCGTGGTCATCAGACTAAAAGCATTGGAATTATCTGAGAATTTGTTAGAAATGCAATTTCTACTCCCCACACCAGACTGACTGAATCAAATCATCTGTGAGGTTCAATAAAGTTTTAATCATTCATATTTTAATAAAGTCCTTAGGTGATTCTTATACTAAAAGTTTAGGACACATTGATATAGAAGGTATGAAATAAGATGGTGGAAGCTAGGGATAGAAAGAGGGTATACTTCCTACGTCAGAGGGGAGAGGGAAATTTTTTCTGTGAGTCAGGATTACCTCTAGAGATTGCTGCTATATGGATAGACTCATGGAGGTTTACACAAACTAGAAATGCAAACACATGGGAGAGACCAGCATACTTTTCTCAAATCTATGTTGTTTGGGACATGGAAGATCATGATTACCAGGGAACTGAGAGGCCACAGAAGTCACACTGTCAATAATTGGCAGAGCAAAGTTTTAAGTTCAGGTCTTTTTGCCTCAAAATTCATGCTTTTTAACTTCTATCACACTGTTTATTCACGGTTTCAGGGAAACACCAAACTATAATCAAGAGCTTATTCATGGGTTCAAATTTAAATTTCACCATTTAATGTGTATATAGTCTTGGGGACAATAATAAATATTTCTTGTGGTTGTTGGAATGACTAAAAATATAATGTAGTTCAAGTTTCCTAGTCCAATGAATTACGCTTGATAAGAACTTAATTCTGTTGCTAAATTCTCGTGTAAATTCCAATCTCACATTTCTTATCCATTTTATAGTTATACTTACAAATATATCAATAATTTCACACGATAGGGATCCTTGTTTTGTTCACTGATATAATTCAAAGACCCTAAAACTGTGCCATGAACACAGTAGGTGCTTAATTAAAATCTGTTTAATAAATTGCTCATCCTATTATAATTTCAATCAAAATATTTATGGTTGAAATTATGATCTTCTTCTTACTGCTAGATGTCTCCCAGTATAATTTCTTTAATTCTTCTAAAGAAGAAGAAGCCTCTCTGTCTTAGTTAATTTGTGCTGCTATAACAAAATATCTAAGACTGGATAGTTTATAAAGAAGAGTTTATTTTCTCACAAGTCTGAAAGCTGTGAAGTCCAACATCAGGGCACCATTATGTTCAAATGTCAGGTGAGGACTATAACCTCTGTAGAAAAAAAATACTGTGTCTTCACATGCAGGAAAGCAGAAGGGCAAGAGACCTCAACATTGTATAAAGACTCTTTTCTAAAAATCTTAATTCCATTCATGAGGGGAGGAGCTCTCATGACCTAATCACCTCTTAAAGGACCCACCTTTTAATACCATCACATTGGCCATTGATTTTCAATAAGAGAATTTTGAAAGGGACACACTCAAACCATAAAACTCTGTTTTAGCTACATGAAGCCAAGTAACTAAGTTTTAAACATTGGGATGTGAATGAAAATGATGTGTGAAACCCTCGGGCATGCCTTACCCCTCAGCCTTTCAAAATAGCTGACAAATAAATTTGGTGAGGGCCATCTTAGCACATGCAGAGGAAGAAAACCTCTTTTTTGTGGATAAGTTACAAGAGGGAAGAACCCTAGATATCTGATGACTTTTTAGAGCAGAATTGCCCTATATACCACTTTGTATTTATTTGTGAAAGAAATAACCAATTAGTATATTTGAGCCATTTTGAGTCTTGGTCCCATGTACTCACATTTATAGTCATGAATATACTTGGGTATGTCAAAGTGGCATTATTATTCCAGCCTCTTAGGTCCCAAAACCTTTTCCTCTTTGAAGGACCAGCCATTCTTTCCAATCTTCAAGACCTGGTTCAAAGTCTTCATTTCCATAAGAACAACCAGAGAATTTTCAAAACACTAGAATTATTTTTTGAGAATGAAAATGATGTTTGCACAGGGTGTGATGATACCTAAGTTTTATCTTAGTCCTGAGGGAAGATCTGGGATGAACTTGATGAAAGCATTTCTCATAGAGAAAGTGGCTACCTAAAGTTGAAGATCTCAGCATTTTGCAAAGTGGGATAAAGACAGCATAAGCAAGAGAAAGTGTAAATCATATTCCAAAAAGTAAGCACACGCTATAGCTAGAAAAGTGCCAGAGTGAACATATCAAAAGGTCAGAACTTAGGAGAATCAGGGCAAATGAAGAAGTGGAAAGTGAGGTAGATCCAGGAAAGTGGAACAGGAATAACGCTGTAAAAAAATTGATGTCCTGTGGTGCTCTCTGCGTGGTGCTAAGCCTTGCAGGATTGAAAAATTTTTTCTTGCATGTATTTTAAATGCTTTGATTTGTACTTAATGACAGGGAACTTGTATATGCCACTCAGTAAAGACGGATTTGTCCGAGGCCCTGCTAAATCAATGCATATTCACTGAAATTTCTTGTCATTGTTCTGTCAAAGAAAGCTCTGCAACCATTCCGCCACATGGAGATTTGGCTAGTCTGTATCTGTGTTTGTAACCAGCTGGGACTTTTACCGGCTTCATTATGCCATTTATTTTATCAGTAGACAGTTTTCCGCTAGTCTTTGTTTTCCTTGGTGGAAGTTATGTTTCTTTTGTTTGTGTTATAATAGAGAACAAGTCATTTCTTTTTCAACATTAACAATCCCATCAGTCATGCACTTTGACTTATAATTTTAAGTGCTTTTCAACACTTCTAAGACCAAAAAAAGATGATATTATTCTGAGTCACAGCATTATGGGAGCAAAAAATTCACTCAAGAGGTCATATAATCCAATCCTCTGACTCCAGTTGAGTATCAGCTTTTGAAGACACCGTCACTTATAGATAAAATCTTTCTGTTTGTTTTATTTTCATATGACATTGAAAGGGGCTACATTTGCTATGAGCCTAGAGGAAGAGAAAATGGCTCTCTTCAAGACAAAGAATCTTACTTCTCCCTTCTACCAAAATTTACAACCTGGCAAAGAAATCTGTAAACCGATAATCTCTGTAAGTCACAGTTTTGGCTATATCTGATGGTTGAAGACCTAGGTTGGTGTATTTGCTTTTTCTTGCTGCATAGCAAAATAACACAAATTTAGTTTAAAACAACACAAGTTACTATCTCACAGTTTCCATGAGTCAGGAGTCCAGGAATAGGTTAGCTGGAGCCTCTGCTAGAAGTCTCACCAGTTTGAAATCTAGGGGTCAGCTAGAGCTATGGCCTCATCGGAGACTGAAGGTCCTCTTCCAAGATACTGGTCATTAAAAGTTTTCCCCTGAAGAACCGAGATACCCAATTTCTTTCTGGCTATCACCTGGGGATGTTCTTATCTGTCTAATAGGCTTCTCACCATTCTCTGCCATGTGATCATCTCCGCAACATGGCAGAATACCTTTTCAAGGTCACAGCAAAAGATTGTCTGCTTCTGTTTCAAGTTCTTCTTACCTCTTTTAAAGATATACCTCATTAGGACAGGCCCACTCAGGATAACTTCTCTTTGATTGAAACAAAGTCATTTGATTAGAGACTGTAATTATATCTGCAAGATCCCTTCACCATTGCCTAATCACAGGAGGGATAGCACATTGTATTCACAGATTATACGGGGCATACAGTGGTCAAGAATCTTGGGATCATCTTAGAACTTGGCCTATCACAGCTCAAGACACATTAACACATTATGTTAGCTTTTGATGCTTATAATTCACTTTCAAATGTAGTGGCTTAAAACAATAGTAATTTATTGCTATAAGGAGGGAAATTTATGCTGAATTTAGCTGGGCAGTTCTTCTGATCATCTCATCTGGATTTACTACACAACTACAACAAGCTGCTGGGTTTCCTTGGGGCTTCTTGATCCTAGATGGTCTCACTCACATTTCTGATTGTCGGCTGGCTGGCTGGAGCAACAAGGGCAACTGGATCATCTTTCTTCAGAATCTGTAGGACTCTCTTAAGCTTCTTCACAAAGTAGCTGGGTTCCAAAAGAAGCAGAAGAAATGGAAAACACATTTCAATCATTGGCTTTTATGTCGTTTTTTAATGTCATTTTGGTCAAAGCAAGTCACATATCCAAGTCAAGATTCAAGTTAAATCTGCCACACCTTTTTTTTTTTTCTGAGACAGAGTCTCACTCTGTTGCCCAGGCTAGAGTGCCATGATGTCAGCCTTGCTCATGGCAACCTCAGATTCCTGGGCTGAAGGGATTATTCTGCCTCAGCCTCCCAAGTAGCTGGGACTATGGGCATGCACCATCATGCCTGGCCGATTTTTTCTATTTTTAGTTGGCCAATTAATTTGTTTCTATTTTTAGTAGAGATGGGGTTTCACTCTTGCTCAGGCTGGTTTCGAACTCCTGACCTTGAGCAGTCCTCCGGCCTCGGCCTCCCAGAGTGCTAGAATTACAGGCGTGAGCCACCGCGTCTGGCCAGCCACAACTTTAAAAATCTGAAGTCAGTTAAAAAGACTATAAGAAAACCACTAGGTAAAGCACTACACTAACATGAATCAAGGGTCATATTCTTATTTCACGGAACATACATATACTCAACTTCTATAAAGCAAGTAATAATTCTATAATTTATCTGAACAAAACTCTTTTAGTTCATCTTTGAAAATTAAAACATGCCTTTTGAAGCTCAGATTTTCCTATATTTCTTTCGGTTTCTATTTTTTTCTGACTTCTTTTTAAAGCAACTTTTCTCCTTGAAAATGCAACACTGAAAGATATGAATCACTATTTCTCTATTACCTCATGAAAGATTTTGTAAGTACATGCACCCTTATGACCTCTTCTCATTTTGGCTTCATTAAAAATTAGGATGTACAATTAGAATATGTAATTTGGCTCAATTATATTCAAAAACCAACCAGATTTGGACCTCATCTCTAATGACATTGAAGCCCTTAGAATTCAAAGAAAATTACAAATGACTCAGCAAATTTGATGGTAATGAAGGTAGTGAAGGCAGCTCTCTCTTTGTGATCAAAGGCAATAAGAAAATAGGAAAAAATGGAAACCAGATTTAAAAAAAGGAATAGAAGAGAAAAAAACATATTTGTTATTTGGTTTCATTTTGTTAATAGAGAGAAACCAAAGAAAGGAAAATCTCTTAGAAAGGGTGGCTTCTAAGAAAGCAGAAGAATAAAGGAATTTCTGATTTAACCTAAAAAGGAGTCAGTGTGTCATGAGATTCTGAAATAATAATAATAATAAATACTTAAGGAAATATGAGCATAAAAGAGGGTGGAGCAAAAATGAGAGAAAAGAAAGTGGGCAGTATCTTTGTAACAACCACAAAAAAAAAAAAATACCTAACCTATATGTGGTTAAGGCATTTAAATATATACCTCATGATTGTATATAGGTTTCCAAAGAATTTTGTAAGCATGGACATTATCTAGAGTCAATTTCTCTTAATACTATCAGCAGAATTATGTTTTTAAACACAATTCTGTTTATATCATTTACCTGCTTTAAATCAAAAACAAAAGCATGGATTGTGTTTCATTATTCATAGGATGAAGCCCAAGCTCCCCAGCCTTTCAGGTAATCTGGTCATAGCCTAATGAATAGAAAAGTAACTGCCACAGTGTACCTAGTATATCTAACATGGATGTGGCCCACAATCCCGAAAGACATGATCTTAAATGCCATAGTCCTGAATGTTGAAATCCCCAAAGCCCAAAAGCATAGTTCTTGAAAAATAATTTAAAAATTCTTGAAGACACATTTATTTACATTTTTAAAAGGGAATTTATCTAAGAAACATAAAAGCACAACAGAATACATCATAGTCCACTTTATGCAACAAAATAGGCGATAATAGTATATATGTTTTTACAACCAAAAATAATTAAGTATACTAATGACAGTTGCATGAGTATAACAGTTGTGAGCAGAGGAACTATTCCCATAAAGAAATATGTCAAAAAGTAAAATGTAAACGTGTATGTCACTATCGTTAGTAACCGAGTGCACCCAGTTTTATAATTGTGCTCATCTGAAACACCATGAGGGATAATCTAAATCTTTTGGCAAAATTGATCAAAATCCATTACGGGTCATCATCACATATACAGTCATCCAAATAACTGAGATCTCAAGAAATTATGTCTTTCACAAACGCAGATGCGTACAAAGAACATCTTTTCATTTATTGAGGAAGTTTCAACATTTTTATGTACAAGCACAATGCTTACACACAAAGTCAACATTGTGTTAAAGCACTTTCATCGAGTCAGATTTGTGATGTTCACAGCAGGAGAAGAAAAACCTGTCTTGGCTCTTAGAGTGAGACCCAATTCACCTTCACCATTTGTTCTCTTTGACCCCTTGATGATTGGATGGTGCCTCCAGCACTGAGGGTAGATCTTCCCTTCCTGGTCCACTCAGATTGACACGCTAATCTCCTCTGGAAGCATCCTCAGAAGCATGCCCAGAATAATGCTTTACCAGGTTTCTAGGTATTCCTTAATCCAGTCAAGTTGACACCTAAAATTAAGTCCACCCATTGTCAATTTGGTACCCATACCATCTCCTCAAACTATACTTAGTTCCCACGTAAAGACAATAACAAGGTAATAGTTCCACTTAACTGCAACTGGCATGATGCAACTATACTGCATACAAACCCAAAATGCACTAATCCCTTCCCAGAATTTGACTTGCAGGATTTCAACATTGAGGATTTTATTCTTTCAGGATTGTGATTTTTGGCATTTTAGATGTTAGGGATTTTAGGCTTTAAGGATTTTGATCTTTCAGAATTTCAACATTCAGAATTATGGCATTCAGGATTGTGTCTTTTGGGATTATGATCAGCACTGACCTAACAGAGTTATTTAATATCTTTGTGTTTTTTATTTACTTTTCCTGCTCCGTTTAGAGGATTCATTATGGTAGTCCTGGTCAATTTCCTGGGAAATAGTATTTTTTTCCCCTTTGTGTTCCAGAAACTAGTTTATTACTTTGGTAGCATTTATCCTTCTGGACAGTAAATGTTTGTTTATTAATCTGTCTTCCTTATTAGATTGTGAATTACTCTAGGCCAGGAACTGTACCCGGTTCACTACTATACTTAAAGAACAGTTACTGAAGCTTAGGAGGTACTCATTTTAGGAAAATGAATGAATGAATCAATTAACAAATAAATTAATGAAGTTTGGGTGAGGCATAATGAAATCAGAGCTCAATTTCTCTAGCCTTCAAATGTACTAACATTACCAATGGTCCACGGGCTCCCTTAGGAATTGGCTTTACATGTCACCTTTCACTATTTCCTTTTTTAAGCTGACTAGAGTAGCTCCAACTTGTAGAGTGACCCAGGTATTGTCCTCTGGAGATTCACTAGTCAGTATTTTTGGGCCATGTATAAGCATGGCCTTTGCTTACACTTAAATAGGGAATAGACATGCAAGCCTGGAATAAATTTAGATGACACCCATTGACCTGGAATAATTTTTATTGTGTCCCTTTTCACTGTCACAGATGTTCTTGCTTGGATGATGAATTAAATGGTCATCCTGAAGCAGCAATCATTTCCACTGAGATTTTTGTGTCTAACCCATGAGAATATTCAGAGGACATAGAGTAGACTGAACTCAGGACCACAGACAGATCAAGAAATCAGGAGATTCAGATTCTAATTGAAATCTTGTCATTTACTTGATGTAGTATGTTTTGAAATACACTTAAAACTTAATTTACTTCAGTTCCATTTTCTGGAAAGAGATGGGAGGGAAGGAAAACAGTATAATATAATGTTTAAGGTGAAAGAAAAATTTAAATCAGATTCTTGATTATACAAGCTTAGTGGAAAGAAGCACAGTACAGAGAAATGAAATGTACAGAACAGCCCTACATCTTACTGTATTCATTACCTTTTTTATACTATTCCCCTCAGTAAACTTTTTACAAGAGTTGCAAGCAAGTAAAATGTTGATTGGTTTGGCTATCACATCTTTTCTCTCTAGTGGAGGTACAAATGAGCAATATAATGGTTACCTGACTGGTAATAGAAGAGAGATAGTGAAAATATAGAGGACCAATGCAACCCATAAATGAAATAACAAGATCCAGAATAACTGAGTGGGTTGTTGACAATATTGTCTTCTTCGGCAGAAGAGGAGAAGGAAAGTGATGTATAAATACTACCTCAAAAGGATATTAAAGGATTAGCCCCAAGAAATCTAGCCAATGAAGTATTAGCTTTCCCAGAGGTTAATGATCTGTCCAAAGTCACAGTGTAAGAAAAATTCATGACTTGAATACCCCAGGTCTTCTCTCTACTCTTCTTTTCACTGTGCTACATCTCCCTAAAACTGCAAGGGTGTGGGCTTGTATCAATTTCTAATGAGAAGAATGATTCTGTAAACGCCACACTGTCACTGGGGTTACCTCACAACACAAATGTCACTATCCTACATAAAATCTCCCAGTGGTTTCTTTACCATTGGCCATGGGATATAATTTAAATGCTTTAGTAGTTTCCATGATAGCAAATGCCTGTTGACAACTGATCACTCCCTAAACACACAATAGCATCTGAGAACTTTGTGTATTCTCTTGACCCTATTTGCAATGCATGCTGACCTCCTTCTTTTTGACCTTCAAACCTCAGTTTTGATATCACTGTCTGCTCCTTTCTTCTCCTCCACTTCAATTTACCACCACATATCACCTTGTTCAGACTTGAGAGAGAATGGACAGTTTTGTTATTTCCTGAAACCCAGGTGGCACTTTTTGCATACTTCTATTGTCATACGTATCACCCTGTATCACCAAATTGTTAAAGACAGGAAATGTGGAATCAGGAGATTTGAATTTGAGCTCTGCCATATGCCATGTGTATCTGAACATTTTTTAAAAAAATTCTGTTTGTCTTAGTTTTCTCATCTAAAACAAACAAAAAACAGTGAAAATGTTGTCAATGTCATAAGACTATTCGAAAATCAAGTGGTCTAATGCCTGAGAATTGTTTATCTCAATACCTAGAAATCAATGAAAACTAGCTATATGGATAATCCTCTTACTAAACTGCAATAATATTTTTCATTATTCAGTTTTGTGTCTCCATCACCTTTCCATGGTGCCTATCTGCAGCATGAAGCATTTTAATCATCCTTGTCACATCTTTCTATTCCTTCCTATCCCAAATCCAGGAGAGCTGACCAGAAAATCTATGCTTATTTTAAAATTAACATTCAGAGAAATATGCATGAGTGTTTACTTAATGGTTTTGCCCACAGAAAATATGCCTGCCTGTTTAAGACCTGAGCCAATCATCAAGAAGAGGTAGACACAGATGAGTGAGACTGGGAGTGCCACATGCCAACCCATTTTCTAGCAGGAAAAAAAAATATCTTCTTAAAATTGCAAAAATTTGACTACTGTATCAAAAGAATAGTCTCTTGTTTTTTCTCCCTAATCAGTGAGAGACCATTCTTATCTGTTGTCCTCTTTCCTTTCTTGTCACTTTGTGCTTCTCCCATTCTGTTCCACATAAAATTATTCCTTCACCTTATTCAGATTTCTGGAGAGAAGCTGGACCCAAGTCACTTATTGTTCCTGAGTTAGTCTAAAATGACATTTCAGAACTATGGACAATAGGCCATATCTGTTCTCCACATCCTACCTCTCCCTCCATACCCAAAGACATTTCCTTCATGCTATATCTCTGTCAGAGCCTGATCAGGCTACCTCTACCCATAGTGAGAGAATCCATAGGAATAAAAGAGAGTATGTACTGCAACACTTGCAATCTCTATCCTAATTTTGAGATGAGAAAAAAACAAACTCAGGTCAGGAATTTTTCAAGAAGAAAGCACTTAGGTTTGTGGCAGAAATAAGGGGAAAATCAGACTATTTGGCTTCTGTGACAATAGATGAAACTACTAACAGTGTAAGCCTACAAAATTCAGGAATATAACCAGCTCAGCTTAGAACTAATTTTAATTTTATACAATTAATATTTATTTTTTTTCTATTTCTCTAAATTTCCAAGAGTCATATTAAAAACTTTCAAGAAATGTGAGCAAGTATGGTCAATGTATAAAAAACATGGAATTGGGTTCAAAAATGAGGTGCTGGGCCTCATTCTGCCACTATGGCCTTCAGTAGTTTTTTTTTTTTTTTAATCTCCTTAAGGTTCAGTGTCTTCATCTTTGGTGTGATATATTAGCTTAAATAATATCTAATTAAGGTGAACATATGGAACCATGCTGGCAACATCAAGACTAATGGTTCCTATAGTTCTAAAGTCCTCACAAGCATCAAAATCTGTCAATTCTATGTAATCCTGAGAACTATTCCTCTAACATTTAAGATCATAAAACACTGAGTATGTTAAATAACAATTTCTAATAAGCAAACATTTGACCATGAAAGATGACAGCCCAGAATTATCTTCCCAGAAACTAATGAGCAAGTGAAAACAAAGATAATACTAAGAGTCTACCTAACACCGACTACCATGGTGGTTACAATCCCACAACATGCTTCCTACTGACAGACATCATATTAACTCTAATATTAAACAAATCATTGCCAGGATTTCCAACCAGATGGTCAGCAGTCACAAGCTCCTTGCTAAGCAGCTCTTGAAGGGGTGCCAAAGCAGTGGTGTGGTTCTCATGATCTTTCTGGATGTCAGTCATGTTGTGCCCAGTGTGACTTGTATCCCAGGGACAAACACCAGCTGCAAATGGTCAGAGCACGGTCACTGAGTCGCAAGAGCACATGACCAGGAAATGCTTTTTGAGCAGGGGGATGTTGATAGATGCATGTAATTGTTGAAACTCCATATTGAAAGCTACCTTTTTAGTTAGATTATTAAAAAATTTAATGGAATCCACTGAGGTACCATGATGTCTAGTTATACTGCTGCAGAATCTAGGGAATGGGGAAATTCTTATTCACCAAAGCTTACGAAACCAAATTATTCCATTTGTACAATTTGTATTTGGAAAGGTATTTGAGGCTTTTTACCTGACTTTGGTGGGGATAATGCCAGACTTTTAAGAATCTTAGTGTCTTAGATCATTTAATAGTTTCATTCCTTTTAAATTACTACTACAGCCCTTTCAGATGTCTTTGTGCTACATACCTCATTGTGAGTCAGGTCTAGAGATTTTTGATTCTTTTTTTTTTTTTTTTGTAACAGCATCTCACTCGGTTGCTCAGGCTAGAGTGTCATGGCATCAGCCTAACTCACAGCAATCTCAAATTCCTGTGCTCAAGCGATCCTCCTGCCTCAGCCTCCAGAGAAGCTGGGACTACCGGCATGTGGCACCACGTCCAACTAATTTTTTTTCCATTTTTTAGTAAAGATGGGGTCTCACTCTTGCTGAGGCTGGTCTTGAACCCCTGAGCTCAAGTGATCCTCCCTCCTTGGCCTCCCAGAGTGCTGGGATTACAGTCGTGAGCCACCGCACCTAGCAGATTTTTGATTCTTAATTTTGCAACTAGATAAAGAAGATTGAAAAGTGACAGTGGAATAATTCCTGAGACTCTTTTAGCTCTCTGAGGTACAGTGGAGAATATAAGAGTAAGGATCCCTTATGGTCTTATTTTTTCTAATTTTGTTATACGACAATTTACTTAGCTTTCCTGAGCCTTCATAACATGAGTTGAGAAAAACAGAATGAGTCTTCAGTAGTTTTGACAAGATGGTTCATGTAAAAAAAAAAAATGGAGTGATTTCAACTTTTTGAAACTCGCTGAGATGGCATATCACTTGTCACAAGTCTTGAAAATTCTTCTTTAAGCTGCTGAGCTATTGAAGATAGGAGAGTTAAGGAAGGTAAAGGTGTGTGCATGTTTCTTTTCTAAAATTTATGAAATATTTAAATGAGATTAATCATATTTATTTCTGATTACAAATTAAATCAATCTTTGTTGTAAAAGAATTAAAAATTGTAGACTGTTTCTATTCTTTTTTTTTCCTATTCTGTCCCAAACACATATACACATCCTTGTTTTTTTCTTTAACAAAGTTGAGATGTCTATTTGCTGTTTTCAATCTGATTTTATCATTTGAAAGTCACCTTGAATATTCTCTACTCCACTGAATATTTTCAACAACGTGAATTCCAATAGGTGTAGCTTATGCCTTCATACAGACAAAGTATAATTTATGTATTCAATTCCCTTTTATTGTGAAGTTAGTTTGTTCCCAATTTTTACCACTATGAGTAATACTGGAATAAACACTGCAATAGAAAAATACTTTGGCAAATGTCTCCGTATTTTTTTTTTGATGTAGATTTCCAAAAGTTAAATTACTAGGTTCAATACCAAAATTGATTTTTTAGGACTTTGACACATAAATATATGGGAATTTTCTTGGAATACATTTAATAATAGAGCAATAGAAAAAAAGACTTCTAGAAGTGCAGAGCGTTAATGGAGACCATCAAAAAGATGGTACTCCCATTTCCAGACAAAAAGTAACTGCTTCAGAGAGAGTAAATAATTTTTCCAGCAAGTATTGTTGGAATTTGGGATTAGAGACACAGTGTAAATCTCAATTCAGTGTCTTAATATCTTTTTTTTTTCCTCTCACAAGAAGTTTTTTTTATTATTATAAAAATGTATTTATTATAATAAACATATTGATAAATTGAGGAAGTCTACAAGAAACATAAACATTAGCTCTGTCCCTGCAAGGAGAATGCAGTGAGGAGAAAGTCAGTATGCCGTAGCTATCTGTGTACCAGCATGGGACCAAAGCAGACCCAGGACTCAGCACTCCTCACATGCTTTCTGAAGACAGAGTTAGTGGAGTGAGACAGTCCTTTCCTCCCCTTGAAGCTATCTTATCAGTTTCCGCTCCTGATCCCCTGTGGATGCAGAATTGTTAGCATAAACCCTCCCATAAACAACTCAGTCAGCTGAAGTGCCAAAATTAAGCTTCTTAATTTAGCACTTTGATTTGAAAACCTTCTTCCTCTCTCAGTTCAAAGTCAGGTATTTATAAAAGTTTTCACTTATCTGACAGAGTCCAGCCTCTTCCAAATAACTTCCTCCTCCCTCTGGGAAGCACTTGTTCAGTAGCTTACCTCCTGGAGCAATGAAGAACATCATTCCTGGGACAAAGGGCTTCAGGAATTGCCTGAAATAGAGGGATTCCAAATGATAGGACCCTGATTTCATGAAAGGCAACATAGTAAGACAAGAGCTATCCAGAGTAGTCACTAAAACTGTTAACACTGTATGTTTATTGAATACCTGTTATAGTGTGTTTGGCACTGTCCGTGGTCCTGAAACAAGATGATTTAAATTGGAAATTCATAAATGTTGCCCACTCACAGCTTCCATATAAATCAGAGCTAAGTGAAGTTACAGCTAAAAAGAGACACTAGAGATAATCTATTTCAATCTTTCAGTATATTGGGCACACAAATTCTTCATCTTCCATATTGTAGCTTTAATAGAAATATTCAATACAAACATCCTGAGAGTTAGTAATATCTCAAATGCCCTTTCAATTACTAAGTCTCGGTAATGTATCTACGGCATCACTCAATTATTTACGAGAATGCTTAGATTAACCATTTCATGCCTACATGGAAATAAATTGATATTTCTGTATGACAATGTGAACCTGCTACCATAGTCAGTGTCAGCCTTTGGGTGCAATCATTTTATTAATTTCAAAGGGTTGTCTTAAGAGAGAAAAAATAGATCAAAGTGATCAAACATATGAAGGTGACTTTTAAAACTTTAAAATATTCTTTCTGTATGAAATTAGTACTTTGAACAAAATCAGTGTAAAAGTACAGCACATCTAATCATAATTGTTTACCTTACCTGTTGCTCATTTATCAAGTTCATCATATAAGGATAAACGATAATAATGATCTGTGAAATTTATACTTGACCAATCATAGCAGGATGCACATAAAAAAGAAAAAAGATCAGAACAAAACTCGCACAAGGGAACACATTGACACAGCATGGAATTAGAGAAAGATCTTGGTACTGGAAATAAAGAAACATGAGTCATCATTCTAGTTTTACCTTTTCCTGTTTAGCCTTGAGCAAGTCACTTCCCTGTCTGAGCCTTTCTTCCCCTGCTCTGTGAAATGAGGGCCCTAGAGAAGATGTTTGTCCATGGGTCTATGATCTTGGGCTTAAAGATTCTACTGGTGCTTACAACAGGAAAAAGAAAGAAGGCAGCAATCTCATTCTGACATTTAGAAATGAACAGGAGGACCATGAGTTAGTTTCCCAGAAGTGGGAAAGATAAATTTAATTAAAACATGATGTAACATTGAAGGCAAAGTAACTGTGCCTCTGCCCATTGCTGAGTGACAGGCTCCACGGGTGGCCCTGCTGGCCCTGAGAAGACAAACTATATTTGCAGCCAGCATGGAACAGACTGCAGGTCAGAAATGAGCTCGTTTAGCCACACTTGAATGATTGGAGAGCAGCTTTGTCAGATGCATCCGTGTTTGGCGCCGAGAACAGTGATCAGCATATGCTGGCCATCTTTCTTGTCCTTTAATATTCTAGACATCAAGGAGGAATGTCTGTAGCTCGAGGATTTAGAAGTCAGTTGCTGAATGTGCTCAGATTTTGCCAAGCAATTTTGTTCTTCAAATGCAAACTTCAACTACTTGAATGTTAAAACATAACTCTTGTCCTCCTCTGTGCCCAGCACTTATGAGCAAGCAACTTAAACTTCTTTCTCAGACTTGGTTCTGAAATTCTTGCTGACTCATTTTGGTATCCTGGTTGGTATCCTTGGCACTGATAACAAAGTCATGTTCTATTCTTTTTAATGTAAGTCTGTTTGAAAGGGGCCCCTAATTATCTACACTTAGCTGGAAATCTCTGACCTTATATATCTCCTGACTAGCACAAAATTATATGGAAAAAAATTCTGATGAGAATTTAACAGATATATCCTATTCCCAAACCAGCACATACACAAACTTAGAAATGAAGAAAGAGAAAAACGAAAGTTACAATAAGGCATGAATAATCACAGCTTAATAAATAATTGGAAAAGCAACTAGTTTTTCAAAATTATAGAATTTTGTAGATGACAGGAACTTAAGAATTATCTCATCCAGGTCCGTCAGTTAAGAAACAAGGAACCTAGGGCTCAAGGTGATAAAGTGACCGCCTCATAATCAGCCATCAGCTTAGTGGTAAAACCAGAAATCAGAGTTCAGGTCTCCATTATTGATTGATTTTGATTGATTGATTGAGACAGCATCTCACTATGATGTTCTGTCATCCAGGCTAGAGGGCAGTAGTGTCGTCATAGCTCAATGCAACCTCAAACTCCTGGGCTCAAGAGATCTTTCTGCCTCAGCCTTTGAGTAGCTGGAACTATAAGCATGCCGAGCTAATTTTTCCAGTTTTTGTAGAGACTGGCTCTCACTCTTGCTCGGGCTGGTCTCAAACTCCTGGCCTCAAGAAATCCTCCTGCTGAAACCTCCCAAAGTGCTAGGATTACAGGTGTGAGCCACCACATCCGGCCACCATAACTTATTTATTCCATAGAAACTTACAAAATTTAGAAATGGACATTATGCTCTCATGCAATGATAAAAAAAGTAAAAAAAAAAAAAAAAAAACCAAAGCTACTTTTAGGGAAAATTCATAAAAGTTACTCTTTAAAACCAAAGCTACTTTTAGGGAAAATTCATAAAAGTTACTCTTTTGGGGAGAAATATGTGATGACACTATATTAATTTTAGGGATTTGGAATTTAAAAACTAAGAAAAAGTCTAAAAAAATATAATTTTTTCCCATTGGAATTGTATAATGAGGAGCTCACATAATTAAAACTTTTCTGGCAGGTATAATAAAAAGCCATCTGCTACCTAAAACTATGAACCAGGACCCTGAATATTTTCCTCCCTAGAGAGCTCTAAAATGCTTTAAGAAGATGGAAGGAAAAGCAGCCCAAGGACTGGAATAGAAGAGGGCTTAGAATAATAAGGATAGGCACCACAAAAAGAATTCTATGACAAAACGATCAAAGATTGGATAAGTGTAACCTGGCCAGTCATCTCACAGATGTGCTGTAATTTATCTTGGAGATTTGAAAAATGAATGTTGTTGGGATACTACAGATCCATCACCACAGCTGGAAAACCAAGTTCTTACCCAACAGAATGCAATGTGTAGTCATGACTCACATCTCTCTCTCAGGCATCTGTACGTATACACATAACAAAGTGGACTGTGCAGATTAATATATATCAAGTGTCAAAACAATGATGTAGCACATAGGGAAAGACAAGAAAAGAAAAAGAAAAATGAAAATGACATTTGGATAGGATGTTGTATGGGCCAGCTTATTTTCTGTGTATAATTACTTTTAAATTTTTCAAGAAACATGTGGTACAAATAGTGATATTCTTACTGTGCCAGTAAAGAAGCTAAATTTCAGGAAGTTTAAAACTCCTACAGTCAGAAAATCCAGTTAGAGATATGAGTCAGAACTCAAACCTGTATATACCTGACTTGAAGAAGAGAGAGAGAGATTCCTGTGAACTAAGATAGTTAAGAAAATATTCATACAATTTGACCATGGCTTAGTAGAAGATAGATTAGCAGTTATTCCAGAAGAATAACCATAGGGTTATGTATAGAAAATGATAGATAGATACACAGAAAGACAGATAATACGTGAGTAGATAGAATTTCTTGGGAAACTAAGCTACAAGGTAAAATTAAATGTGTAATAGATTGCTCAAGCTCCTACCCAAGTCAGTTTTATTTTTGAAAAAGTGTTACTCTTTTCTAAAAAAAAAAAAGTGTAGATCAAAAAAATCATAATTCTAATGCCCATGTTAAGACAATATTGTGGAATGTGGAAGAGAACTGATTCTAAGGTGGCCGCCATTGTCTCCACCTTCTGTGATTCATTTCTTTGTGCAATTGCCATCCCTTGAGTGAGTATGGGTGAGACCTGTGACTTGATTCTAACTAGTAGAATACGGCAAAGGTGTTAACCCATCACTCCCATAATTATGTTACATTATATAAGACTCCCTCATCCTAGCCGATTAGCTCTCACTCTCCTGCTGTCCCTGAAGAATCAAGCTGTCATGGTGTAAAGTGCCTATGAAGAGGATCGAATGACAAAGAACTGTGGCCAGCCTCTTGGAGCTGAGAATTCCTCCAGCCAGCAACCAGAAAAAAATTAAGCTCAAGTCCTACAGCTGCAAGAAAATGAATTCTCTACTAACATGAATAAATTTGCTAGTAGCTCCTTCTCCACTCGAGCCTCCAAATGAGTAGAGAATCTGCTTTGACTATAGCCTAGCGAGACCCTGGAATAGAGAACCTACCTAAGTCATGCCCAATCTCCTTAGCCACAGAAACTGTGAGGCAATAATTTTGTGTTGTTTTAAGCCACTAAGTTTTTGGTAATTTGTTATGCAGCATGGATAACATGTTATTCCCTGCTAGAAACTTTCAAAGACCTTTAGTTATTAAGAAATATCCTGCCTGATGCTATTTGTCATTTCTGGCCACATTTCTAACAGTGATGATTCTTAATGGCAATTAATAAATAATAAATGAGTTAGTGATTTGCACAGTTCTTGCTAACACACATGGCTCTCGGTGGAGTCAGCTTCTGGAACAACTCCCCTTGGTAGCATCTCTGAATTGTATCTTTCCTCAGCCCCACCCCCAGCACCATGTTTCTTCTGCCTTCAGATGACTGCCTTCAAGGACTCTTTCAGCACTATCATTAGGAAATAGGTCATACCAGAGTCCCTGCTTAATCAGGGTGACCATATAATTCATTGTCCAAATTGGAGCCCTCTTAAGAGTGAAAAGAACTCTGATGAGAATTAAAACTATCAAGCATAAACCTAGATGGTTCCAGACAAACTAATATGTATGGTCAGCCTATGCTTGACAGCCTTCGGTCAGCTTCATTAATAAGAGCTCTTTAAACAAATTAATCCTAAGTCTTTGGACTTGTTCTAAACTGGGAACTTAAAATAATATCACACTTAGAGCTATTCCTAAAATGCAACAGATGATGAGGCATAGGTCCACTACAGCTACATTAGTAGCTAGTTCCTGGCAGGATTATGTATTACTAGTCAGTGGATCCTCAGTCAAATTCCAAAATGACTGGAATATATTTGGCACCACTTAATAAGTCTTTAAATTGAAAAAATCAAGATAACAGTAAGCTTTTCCCCAAAACAGATGTTGCTGATGCTCTGAACCACAATGTAATTACTACTAGCCACTGACTAGGATGATTAAAATAAAAAAATTTACAATTCTAAATGCTGGTGCGGATGTGGAGCAACTGGAACTCTCATATTAATACATAGCTGGTGGGAAAACAAAATGGTATGGATTCTTTGGAGAATAGTTTGGACATTTCTTATATGTTAAACATACCCTCTCCAGACTATGCAGCACTGTTATTCTCAGGTTTTTACCCAAGAGAAATTAAAACATATATCTACACACACTCAAACAAACTGTGCATAAAGATTCATAGCAGCCTTATTCACAACAGTGGAAAGCTAGAAACAACTCAAATTCTATCAACTAGAAAAAAAGATAGGCAAATTGATATAATCATAAAACGAAATGCTGCTCAGCAGTAAAAAGAAACAAACTACTTATATCCACAATACCGTGGATGAAACTCACAGACTTAATCTCTGAGCAAAAGAAACCAGACACAACAAACTTAATTTATCAGAAGTTCAAGAACTTGAAAGAAAATTACAAAAGAACATGAGTTGTTTCTGTGTTCGAGCTAGGAGGAATGATTTCAACAGAGACATGAGGATACATTCTGGAGACATGTGGAAATGTTTTATATTGTGAAAAGAGTGTTAAACAGGTGTATTACTTTGTCAAAATGGTACAGCCAATATTTATGCATTTGAACACATGTAAATTTTACCTCTTTTTAAAGAATACTATAAAAAAGAGCAAGATAAAAGATGCCTCATTTTGGACAGAATTAATTTTAAAACCACTTGAGGATTTTTCTTTACATTAATGACATTTTAGTGTTTTACATAAGGTGAGTGACAGTCCCAGAGTGCTGCATGGAATTAGAATCACTTCTAGAGTGTTATTCTGGCCATATTAAAAGGCACATTGACATAAAGCATGTCCAGATCAGGGAAATCTGAATGAAGAAGAATCTGAAAATCATGTTTTATGTAAAATATTGAAAGGCACTAGGTTTATTTTTCTAGGAAAAGAGACGATCAGAGGAACCACAACAGCTACCCTCTGGTATTTAAACAATTGGAATGTGGAAATAAGGACATATTCTATGAGGCCTCAGTGGGGTAGAATCAGCAAACAGAATAAACTTGGATCCACATGCAAAGGAGTTTTGAAGCAGAGCCCTACTGGAGAGGAAAAATTAGCTTGGGGGAGTATTTAGTTCTCCATCAGTGGGAGTATCAAACAGAAACTTCGGCGATGTTTTTTCTTGGGTGTTTCACAAAGAATTGCTGCAGTGGAGGGATATCAGTCCTCTCTGTTGCTAAGATATCATGGTTCTGTGTCATGAAAGCTTGAAATCTTAGATTTCATGGGTTTCAAATCTTGATAGGACTCGAAGGTGATATATAATGCACATTAATCAGTACCAGTAGAATAAAACAGTACTGTTGCATTAAAATTTTCATGGCAATGGCCTTCACTATGAATTTAAAGTGTGCCTATAAGACAGCCCAAACTTCCTGGCCCATTCAGCCAGATAGTCTCCATACAACTTCAGATCCTCTATTTTAGCCCTTGAAATAGCAGTCATACTCATTAGCTCCAGGGTAATCTGGTACTCACACTTTCTGTTTTTGTCTGTGGTTGTTCTTATTGTTGTTTTCCAAAACAAAAAAAAACTATTTTTAAAATCTGTTTATCCCAATAGAATAATGGAGCTACCATAGTTTTTCTAGCTATGGAAGGTTTTCACAGGAAGTGTCATATGAGCCCAATGAGATATTATTTTTACAACAGAGCTGAGTGGTTTCTAAGTTTCAGAGCATTAGGTGGAAATTACTGGGTCCAATAATGTCCCTTGCTACATCACACTCTGTGTGATAGAGAAGTATTTTTGTAATGCTGTAGATCTTAAGATTGATTTTTGTGTATAATTCAATTTGTGGGTTGTACACAATCTACAGCCCTCCTCGGTCTTCTTTCACGTTCCCTCTTTTAACCACGTCAATGTGATTGTTAGAAGCTCCTTAATCAGAAGGGCATGGGCTATAGAAAAGAGCAGTTGAGAAAATCAGTTCAGATATTGCTCTCATAAAATTTTAGTGAAGACATTTGAAATTACTGGTTGTATATTTCATATCACCATGCAGACTTTCCTCCATTAGTGGGTATAATTGGAAGTTATCTGTGTATGAGTTCCATAAACCACTTTAGAAATTAGTGTGCCTCTTTGCTCTTGAAACTTTAAAAAATATATTTTTTTTAAGTTTTTGGCGCTTCAATATTCAAAGAAAAGAGTCATGAAAATATTTCAAGTTATCAGCAGTGAGTGGAATATTCTCTTTAGATTCCACTTAAAATGTGATATTCTCTAGCTGGGTGTATTTGCCTTAAACATTTGATAGATTTGAACTTATAAAATGATCTCTGTAAAATTTATCATTTAGAAAAAGGAAAAAAGAAGTAAATTTTACCACCAGCAGGTAGATCTTATGTTTGAAGTAAAGAAGAATTTCTAGGGTAGCAAAGAGTAGATAAATTTTGGGAAAACCTAGGAAAAGAAGTAAAGGAATTTTCTTTTAAGTCTTATTTAAACACAGGGCATATTCCCCTTGGTGATTTTTTTTTTAATTTTTATTTATTTATTTATTTGAGACAGAGTCCCGCTCTGTTGCCTGAGCTAGAGTGTAGTGTTTTGATCATGGCTCACTACAGCCTCAAACTACTGGGCTCAAACGATCCTCCTGTCTTAGCCTCCTGAGTAGCTGAGACTACAGGAGGTGCCACTGTGCCTGGCTAATTTTTCTGAGTTTTGTTTTATTTTGTTTTTTAGTAGAGACAGGGTCTCGCTCTTACTCATGCTGGTCTCACACTCCTGACCTCAGGCGATCCTCCCACCTAGGCCTCCCCAAGTGCTAGGATTATAGGATTATAGGCAAGAGCCACTATGCCTGTCTGATACATTTTTCTCGCGGCCTTACTGGAAGGGAAGGTGAGCTTGATTAAATTGCAGCTCATTCCAAACTTAGTGGGTCTATGCAAATAATTTCAAGCCTATTTTTCTCTAAAATATGCCTGTACTTGGTTCCCTGCATTTGTGAAATCTTTACAGTGTTAATGATGAGTCCCCACATTCATGGTAGTGTAAAAATATTATTTCTATCTAGACTCAAGAAAGATTGTCTTCAGGTTCCACTTTGCTATTTCACACAGGGTGTCCATAAAAGCTCTTCAATAGACATGGCAATCACATCACAGAGACACAACACATAAATAGGCAAAAATAAAAACCCATCAGGCTAATAGCAGACCTCTCAGCAGAGATTTTATAAGCCAGAAAACATTGGGGCCCCATTTTTAGTCTTCTTAAACAGAACAACTGCCAGCCAAAAATTTGGTATACTCCAAATCTAACTTTCATAAATGATGAACAAATAAAGACTTTTCCAGACAATCAAACACCAAGGGAATTTGTCACTACTAGAGATCACCTTTTAAAAGTCTAAAAGATAATCTCTGAAGAAATGTAAAGTGCTTTAGAAAGTTATAAGCACATAAAGCCATATTGATTTATATTCCAGTACAGTATCGTGAAGTTTGCAATGACAACTTGACAGGTAGATGTGAAAAAAAGTTTTCCGTGTAATTAGGTAGTATAAACAAGATTGCTGGGATAAATCAACTGTACAAATTAAATCTGAAATATTAACATGGAGGCAAATGTTTGGTCAACTTCAAAGGCATCCAGTACTCAACAGGTTCGAACACTTGTAATCTTTGTTTGCCAAGCTAGGTTCTCTTTCAGTTGTCTTGATCTCACTGAATTAAATCAGCATTCATCATTCTCCACAAGTTATTGGTGATATTCCCATTAATCCCCATTTCAAACTCTTCAGCAACGTCTGTCCATTTTATGTACCTAGTAGCTCTCATGCCTGTCTATGTTTCTCCATCACCACTCCAGTCATCACCAGCCTGGTCCGAACTGTCATCCCTTTGCCCATGCAATAATTTCCTACTTTCCTTTTTCAATCCTTTTCCTTCATAATGGCTAGAAATAACTTGTCAAAAGGTCACTCCCACCTATACTTCTTAAATCCTTTACTAACTTATTTCTCCTAAGATAAAGATAGACTTCTTTAAAGCCACCTACAAGACCAACCTTATGTGGTCTAGCCCTGCCCTCATCATTATCCTTTACCTGGAACCACGTTTCTTCTAGCTTTTGAGAGGGAAGATTACTTATTCCATACTGCACCTGTTTCTCTGCAAAGATCCTACAATTCCTAGCCTCTGTGCCACCCCACACACCAGGGGTGTATGGATGGTGGGCATCCATACACCCCTGCAAGTGTATGGATGCCCACCATTGATTCCCGCTGCTACCCGGGTGGAGTTCATGTAATAAAAGTTTAGCACTGGGGATTTGCACTTTTTCTTCCATCTCTTTTTCCCCCTCAATCCTGAGTAGATGTGCTTACCTTCACACTCAACTTACACTCAGGTGGGTTATTCTAAAATTTAGATGGGAGGAGTGGGAGGAGGTGGTACATTAGGAAACCCATTAGTCCCAGAGATCTCGGCTGATCATCCAATAGTGATGAATATGAGTAATGAAGCTCATATTTTGATCTTCATCTATCTGCTGCCTCTGCCTCTCTTGATTTGTTCTGCGTTCGTTTGAGGAATATGCATGCATTCTATGTTGACCACCTAGCCCTACAGCAGGGATTTCTTTATTCTCACCACTCCAGCTTCCTCTCTTCTGCCAGACATTTTTTTCTATCCTGTTCCTTCTGCCCTCAACACACTCCCTCTCCCTTATTACTTCTCATATCACAGTTTCAAATTTTTCCTTCTCTTACTGAAGAAAACTCTTTTTTTACAGGCTCTCTCAGCAGGGTCATGCTATCACAGTGGCAAGTTCATAATTTTTTTGTAATGATTTGAGTAATAGCCATCTTTTCCACTGTTCTAGAAACCTGCCAAAGGTAGAACCTACCTAGCTTAGTTTTGCTCACCATTGAATCCCCACCTAGCATAGTGCCCCTTAAATATTTGCAGATTGGCTAAAGGAACGAATCTATGTCAAGCATTCTTATATAATAACTAAAACAATAATAAAAACTCAATTTGACATATTCCCTGTAACTCTGTACACCATGAAGTTAATTGAATAAGCTGAACTCAAAAGTTGGAAGGGACTTTGGGTGAATATCTATTCACCAAATATGTCATAATTTGGACTTTGTCTATTTGGCCCATAGCTTCCCCCACATACACACACTATTTCATATTGGCAAGGTTCTACTTTATGTTAATAATTAAATATGATGAATGTCAAAGAAGAGCGCTAGGGAGTACTTCATCAATTGCTTCATAAAATATTTGCTAAGTGCCTTTCTCACATTTGGATAAATTGCTTCACTTCTGACAGGTGAGCCTTATTTCTTTAAAAGTGAAGATAATGCCTGCATCATATGATGACCATTGGGATTAAATGAGATAAAGTATGTAAAATTGTCCACATAACCTGTTCATTGTAGGCACTCAGTGATAGTTTTTCATATTCATTGTAAACACTAAACACTGTTTTATTTGATCTTTACAATAACCAGGTAACAAAAACATTATTTTCATTATCTCTATTTTATATATCAAATCTGTCAGAGTTTAAGGGGTTTTCTTAATGTCACATAGAAATTATCAGGAGACCCCAAAATAAAAATTCCACATATATAGTGGAGTGATTTTTACTCCACTATATATGTGTTTAATAAGGGCCATGTGGTAAAAACTTAAAATGGTACAACTTAAGTGGTATCAGGGTTCAGATGAGAGAGAGATGTTACATCTAATGTTTGGGTCTGATCAACCATTTTGACACTTATGATCAGCTAGAATAATCCTTTCTTATGGTTTTCAAAGATTTACAAGTAAAATAGCCTCTGCAATTAAAAAAAATAAAAACAAATAAACAAACTAAAACAATAACTTTATTTCATCTCACAAACAGGAGAAGTTAAAGAGATAAGAAATGAAATTGACTTACACATTTTACCTTTACCTTTTTCTTTTTCTATTTATGTCTTTAAGTATTGTCCTCTTTTATTTACAGCTATTTTATTTTATATGTTGGGGCATTTTCTGACTTTTTCTTCTGAGCGATCTTTGCCTCTCCATATATACATATATAGATTTTTGCAATTACCTCCCTCCCACTTCCTATCACTGCATTACTCAGATGTCTTCTATTCTCCTCATCACTTTCCCCAATTTTCTTTGGCATCTCCTCTGTGTCCGTAACAATGAGACTTCCTCGTTATGCACTTGCTTAATTTATGTATGTTTTACACGGTATTCATTGCCAAGACATCTGGTTCCTAACAGTCATTAAAACACATGGGAAGAAAGAATATTCATTATTCAAATGAAAAACATTTAAATAGTTACAGTAAATATATTAATTAAAATTCTTTATTATTTTCTGTTCTTTTTATTCTAATTTTATCTACTGTTATTTAACATCTTCCTGCCTGTATTTCTGCCCTCCTTTCTCAAATATTTACTATTATGTTACTTGCTATGTTCCGGGCCCTTATTTTCCTGAGACTGGAAACATAGAGAAGGTGGATAATAGATAGAGATGGATAGATAAATAGATAGACGGAATGTGTTTATGTTTGTGTATGTGTGTGTGTGTTTTCCATGCCCTCAAAGATCGGAAACAAATAATTGTAATTAAAAATATCAGTGAGAACTAAGTACAATCTAGCTATTTCTCTAATGACCCATAAGCAGTATTTATTTGGTTGAACCATATAAAATTGCCAATATTTCAGGCCACAAAAAATGACCTTGTCATATTGTTCAACATAATAAAAGCATTAAAACCATTTGTCATGGTGAAAGATGTACTCCCTCAACCAAACCTGGTTGTTTTGCCATTATAAATTTAAAAATTTGAATTATTTCACTTTTTAAATAAATGAATGAAATTGACCTGTTTGAAGGCAGATGATGAATTAATGGAATTGACCTAATGTGAGCCTTCTACAGAAACATTTTAATTTAAGCAAACTTTTCTTTCAATACTATTTTGCTGTCTTACAGATGATAGCTAATATAAAGTCAAAGGGCAGTGACCCACTGATTGGCCACCCCCTCTTGCCCTCTTCAAGTGGAGTAGGGCTCAGAGAATGAGAGAAAATTCTGCCTGACTGCTTGTCTAACACTCACTCACACGCTCCTCCCCTAATCACTCCTCTCACCTCTCTCTCTGATTATGCTCCAAGGCAAGCTTAAGCAAATGGTTTTTTTTTCCCCACAGTCAGGCAACATTTATTCTAACCAACATTTACCCAAATCGATACATTTTAATTGAAACTAATGGCAGTTAGCTTAAACCAACAGATTTTTCACTGGCCTAAGTACATTAAATCAATGTATTTTTCAAAATTGCTATATCTTATGTAAAACAATGCATTTTCATTTTATACAGGACACATTTTTATTCCACTTTAAGCTGCCAACTTAAAAAGTCAGACAGAAGTAATAGATTTTTTTTCATACCAGCCCTAAGATCTTGAATGAAAGAAACATTAATCATTCAGATATATGAATTCTATTTCATTCGGTTTAACATAACAGACATTTATTGAGCACCTACTGTTTGTGAGATACTGTGTTTGACATTCTGGAGGGTGTGAAGTGATTAAGATAGAGTTCTTGCCTATAGAAGCTCATAATTTAGTGGTGAATACCTTCATGGACAGAATTAATTATAACATAAGACAAACAGCTAGGGAATTGTCATAGAGGAAGATACTAAGTGTGACTAAGGGATTCAAGAGGAGATGTGAAGGTTTAAGCTCACCTTTGAACGACAGATACCTCTAGTGGGAAGAACATGATAGTTAGATTGGATAGATTGAAAAATATATTAGTTATGTAATGCCAGCTATTATAGCCAATACATCCTACATTTTCAGTAGCTTAACAAAATATAGAATAGAAAGTAATTTCTCACTCACGTAATAGACCACAATGGCTGTTCCTGATCAGAAATCAATTGAAACTTCGTGATTCTAAGATGAAGGGTCCTTTTAACTTGTGATTCCAGCATCCCCTAGGACTTGGAGCCCTCTGCAGCCAGCAAATGGACTGGGAAGGAGCCTGGAGAAGGCACGTCTTCTTCTTAACAGCCTTACCCAGAAGTGCTACAAATCAGCTCTGCTTACATCCTATTGGGACCTGGTCTCATTGTCACACTTGGATGCAAACGAACTGGGGAATGTAGAACTTTTCTGGGAAGCCACATTGCAGTGATAACTGTATCCTATGGAAGGAGAAACATGAATTTAAGTGGACTGCTAGTAACTTCGCTACAATCCAAGACACAAAGTAAGAAATACAGAGGGTTGTGAATGCGGCATGAAAAGCATATGATGAATATTTTAGGAGGTAGGCAAGGCCAGAGTACAACAAGCTCTTTACACAATCCTAAAATGTTAATCCTGCACATAAACGGAAGCTACCAAATGTTTCTGAAAGAGGATATTTTTTATAATCTTAGTTATCTACTAGTGACTATAGCAAAACAAATAAACAAATAAAAAACAGTGCACAGTAGATAATAGGAATGCTGCACTAATTGTGGGCTTTGGGAATTTTTTTTTTTTTTTATCTTTTTGGACTTCAGTTTCTTCTATAAAATGGGATGATTGGTGGCCAGGCTCCAACAATTTTGACTTTACAATTTTTCATAATAAACCTAATCTATTCCCTCTATATTTATTAATAAGCAACTTCTATGAGCCAGACATTGTTCTAGGTTTGGGAATATAGAATTGAATAAAACATACAAAGTTTGTCCTCTCATGGAGTTTATGTAGTGGGGGGAGACAGAAAACTTATCTATACCTTTATAGAACTTAGTCTTACTTTAAAGAAATATATATATACACATATATACACACACATACATGCTTAATCCCACATGAGATATTTATTTCCCACATAAGATTAAGTCTTGTAAAAATAAATAAAGCAGTGAAAGGGAATTAAAATAATAAGGTGATCAGAGCAGCCCTCCTTGAAAAGATGACATTTGAGCTGATACTTAGATGAATGGAGGGAGAAGAGTATAAAAAGAACAAGGGAAAGAAGGTTGGTCAGAGGGAACAACTAAGTGCAAAGGACCTGAAGCCGGAGCTCACGGTATGTTGATACACAGCAAGGAGCCAGTGTAACTGGAAAGCAAAGAAGGATGAGGATGGATTTGGAGGGGTAACCAGTAGTGAGATCATATATGGTCTTTTGGACTTGAAAGAGTTTATATTTTATGGCTTGAAAGAGAATGTATATAAATTAGATATTATTGTGTAACAACCCACCCCAATACTTATCAACCTAAAACAACAACTTATTTTCTCAAAAGTACATAGAGTGACTGTTCAGTTCTGTTCTACTGGGCTAGGCTTCATTGATCTTGGCTGGGCTTCCTCATGCCTATGCAGTCAGTTTATGGATTAGGTAGAGATTAACTGATCTTCGATGATCTTGTCTGAGAAGATTCAACTCTATTCTCAGTATCTCCCACATTCCTTCAGCAGGATAGCCTTGGATTGTTATCTTAGCAGAGACATGGCAGAGGCAGAAATACACAAGTGTTTTTTTATAGCCTTTGCTTGCATCAAGTTTGATTTTGTCTTATTGACCAAAGCTAAGTATGCAGCCAAACCCAGAATCAGTGTGGAAACAAAGGCACAACAACCACAATATGAAAATCATAAAAACTAGGCCATTATTTCAGTCAATCTACCACCATTTCCCCTTCTTATAACAATTATTTCTTGTGTCTCCCACATGCAAAATGAGCTCATTGCATCCAAGGGTCTCAGAAGGTTCTAACAACCATGGCATCAGGCTTGGAGTCCAGAACTTAGTGTTCCATCTCAGATCTGGATGTGTTTTCTGATGCACTTCCTCAGTTTATTGTTCTCTGTGTCTCATTGCTCATCAGAATAGCCTCCCTTTTCCCAAGCCACTTCTGAAAGACTATCAGGAAATAATCCCTTTGCAAAACTTTTTCATCTTCCTTCTTGCCTGTAGTAATTTGGGAATCCAATGACTTTCAATAATTTCATTCTCTTTTAGTCCAGCAGGAGTCACTTTTGCTAATACAATTCCCTTAATAATTTGGGGGGCATTTAATGAATATTATTTTATTTTATGTTAAATTCAAAATCCTTGTCTACAATATTTTTCTAGATATACTTTTATACTTTCTCTAGACTTACTGTTACTAGTGGATCAGACTTCTGTGGGACCATGCCTTTAAGATTCTTAGAAGCACTTTAGTTGATATGAAAGAAGATACTAAGCACTGCTTCAATTCTTCCTTATAGCCACATCTCTGCTCCAGGCCATATTTACTTTGAGAATTCTTTGACTACAAAAGAGACTGGAGATTAGAACCTAGTTTTATTTTTCAGTACAGAAAAGTCCTGATTCTGTCTGCAAACTTGCCAGATCTTTCTTTATCTTACCTTTCTTGTATTATTTTATCATAAACAAGGAGTGAGAGTAAGCTACCACTTTTGATATTCTGCATAGAAATCTAGTGGCTCAAATCCCAAAATTCATTACCTTCCAAGTTATAATAGGGAACAATTTTACAATTTTTGTCATAATTATATAGTACAAGTACCCATTTTCTGGCCTTCTATAACATGGAATGACTATTTTTTGGTCTCTGTCCACTACCTGGTCCTAAAGCTAATATCAAAAGTTTTATGTTTGATATGGCAGAACAAGAAACAAATCAATTTCTTGCACTTAAAACTAAAAAGAAAAAAAGGTTTAGTCAGGAAAACAGAGCCATTATAAGAACAATGGGAACAAGGGATTAAATCCCACATAATTGTGTGACAAATATGTAATATTATCAATATTGACAATAGAGAAGTGAAGATATGTAAAGGAGAAATCAGAGGATAAGAACAAGATTCACTCACTGAAATCTTATAAGCCAAGAGTGTCTGGCTGCTAAAGTGGGAGCATGAAGACAAGCTTGTGGGGAGGCCTATGGAAATGCAATCACTGTGTGACTACCACCAGCATGCATCTACAGGCAGCACCTTCAGGTGGCCCTATATCTGCTACTGGTGAACAGAGTCAATCATTGGGACAAATATTGGACATAAAGTCGAGGGGAGGAAGGAAACATGTATCTGCCATAGAGTACCTATTTATATCTGCCATAGATTAGTCATGTATTTATTTAACAATATCCAACCAGCACTGTATGACAAGTGTTAGCCTTAACACTAGGGGTCATGGATATAAAATACAATATTCCCTTACATGAAGGTCCTCACACTTAGACAAAGAGAAGAAAGAAAGAAACAAAACAATGTAATGATGACTGTGAAAATATTAAGAGGTTAACACAGAGCTAAGAGAAGACATCCATTTGTTATTCACTGATTTAACCAATTTTTATAAGAGTGCTTACTATGAAAAGGCAGTAGAGTTTTCCTATCTCATGCTGACTATATCTAAAAAGGGGCATTGTACGAGTGTCTCTATACAGACATGCCAATTCTTCCTCTTCTCTCCCCATTCAACAAAACCAGAGGTAAACTCTAAGGCTAGAAACAAGTTAGAAAGCTGTATTAATTCCAGCTGAACAAGATCCTTAAGAATCTAGCCTTCTTCCTCTCTGCTGTAGCTTGTCTCATTTTGCTTGGAGATGAAGAAAGTAATATCTCTTCTGTTACCCAAAGAGGACCTTGACAGGATTTACTGTAATATTAACATTAATAACTTATTACAGGAAGACAGTCATGCAAATTATTAGTATCAATAGAACGTTACACACACCAGACATTATTAACTCCTAACAAAGAGAAGTCATTGGAGGTGTGAGTGGCCAGACAGAATTCAAGATGGGGAAATGGAGCCTTACCTGCCTAGGCTTTCCTCCAAAGAGGGCTAGGGAAATAACTCTAAATAACACTATCATGACATATATTCTCTCCCTCCATCCGCTATGTCTTCTATTGAACCACATTCCTCCTTTGATCCACTCTCTGGAGGTTGAGTAGCAGAATAGAAAGAGCATAAAGTCAGGGCTCTGGACAGATCTGAGTTTTTAAATCCAGCTCTGTTGTTCATGATTTAGAGTAAGTTATTTAATGGCAAATGTCCTACTTATTTGCTCATCAGTAAAATAGAGAGCAGCCCCTCTTTCACAGAGTGGTTTCCAGATTATCCAAGAGAGCAAAAAAGGAGAACCCTTCCATAAAGGATGCCATTATTTCATGATGTCATTAATTGTGACTCTTATTAATTACTATTACTGACTCTTCAATTATTTATGACTTCTGTAATCGTTTTTCAAATGAGAATGTATGTTTAGATCACTTATATAAGTTCAAGAACAATTAAAGAGATAATAATGTAGTCACCATTTGTTGAGGAATTACTATGTACTAGATGTACTATATGTATTATTTCTAATCCTTATATATGTAAAATCCACCCAACTTTGGGATTTCCCAAGACTAATGGTTGAAGACTAATGGTTTAGTCTTCAAATTGCCTTCACTATGCTCTTTTCTTTAAATTCTATTGAATTTCAGCAGTGTTATTGTGAGTAGACTGCTTAAATATTATGTTTTCAAGAAGGTGCACCTGTACTGCATTGGACAAAGCTGGAAAAAATTGCATGCCTAATTGGGCATATGATTGTGCACCACCAATGCAGCAGCATTTCCTGCAGGTGGGGCTCATGAGAAATGAAATTAACTCTTCCCTTGGTGAGAGCCTCCAAACACTTGCATGGCCCTCGGGTGGAGGTTCTGGTTACTTTTTGAGTATTCAGTCATACACATCATATAATTAGCTGTTTAATTGTTTACCTAAAATTTACTCATGAATTTACTTGCATAAGTCATTATGATTTGTTGACAATCACCAGGTTTGCAAAGCTTTGCAGCTCCATTTTCTTCCTGTCAAATTTCTAAGGGCTGTGCAGTATTTACATTGGTCATAAAACTGTATGCATTTGTTTGTTCATAAAAAGTGTCATATTCTCTAAAAATAAGAAAAATCCCCTTAACTCTCACACCCCCAATGCATTTCCTGGTGTTTCCACTTTGACAAAGGGAATATTTACCCCTCTTTATCTCTCCTAGCATGGTTGATTTGATATGTTTGGCTAAGAAGAGGATTCCTTCCTAGTTTCTATTTTTGAGAAAGGAAGGTATTGGTCTTGTGTTAGTTTTTATAGTGATTATGATGTCTGAGGACAAAAATGGCTTCCCAGCCATTGGCTTCCCAGCCAAGTCTGGGAAGGTGGTTTCTTTACCTTCAATTTTTAGGCTTAAGAAGCAGCTGCTTCTGAACTTCCCAAAAGCCATTGAGAAACTCAGCAGAACCAAACTCAGAAGAACCTAGATTTCATCCTGTTGACTTGATTCCTTTATGTGAATCTCAAAATGCAAATATCTGTTATGGTGTATTAGCTTTAGAATTTTTAGGATTTATCACCATATACAATTCCTGTTAATTTTTTACATATAGGTGGACATGCTACATACACCACATCTGAACTTTAAAGGTGAATACTCTGGGTCTAAGTCCTCACTCTAACCACTTCTGCTCACTTACTGATGATGTGATTGAAAACAAACTACTGAAACTCTTCAGCTTTAGCTTTCTCTTCTCTATAAACAAGAATAATAATATTTGCCTTACGAGTTGTTTGGATGATTAAACATGAAACATGTCTAGAGAGTCCACTACAATTCCAGCTACCCAGCTGTCTTTAAAATGTTAATATTAATCTTTAAAATGTATGACATATGTTTAATGATTACATACTAAGATTTATATGCCATACATATATAAATAACACAAAATTGAGTGGGATTTTTTATTTTACCCTGGATTGAGGCTCAAACCTGAAAACAATTGGTCCTGAGTTCCTTATATTCTAAAGAGAACTTGCAACAACTATATCTTGACAGCTCCTGCTGGTTTTTAATTTAAGGCACTAGAACAGGCCCTACCACCAGCTGCCAAAAACAAAATGCTCCACAACCCGCTTCCTGGTTAAAAAATAAGACCGGGAAGAATACAATGTTGAGAATGGCTAATGTCCTGGGAAATGCAGTGTTTATGATTAGAAAGGAAGTGCCCTTCCACTTCTTTGCAAAGCTAAGTCATGGTATTAGGAAGAGAACTCCTCTTTGAGGTTGGCATTGTCTGAAAGGAAGAAAGACTTGCTTCTGTTCCCTGCTAAATGACTGACGGACTACAGAATCAATCAACATGGAAGTAAAAGAGTTGTTGAGAGAGAATCTTCAGAAGATTAGGGGCTTACATGAGTGTAAAGCCCAGGGTTTAGTTATTTTCTGGAGATTTCTGAAGACAGGAGACTTGCTTTTGACAACAAGACAAAAAACGTATCATAATGTAATGTGCCTAGGAAGAAGATGGGGCAACTTCCCACCTCATCTCATTTTCCTACAGCCCTGAAAGGACATTGGTCAGAAATTTAGCTATTTCTAACTCCAAAGAGTCCAATGACTTGAAGTAGAGGAAGGTACCCTGGGCTGTGTGGGTGTTCAAGAGTAAGAGAACATGTTGGAGGCATGGATAGCTGGTAACAGATGAAAAGAGATATGACTGCCTGTCTCAGGACAATAGTAACACAGAGAGTTAGATTCATGCTGATCACAGCTGCAGAAAAAGTATACATACTCTCCACGTGGAGACTAGTCCATCTCTATACACTCTCTGTGGTGACCAGTCCATTGACAGAGACCACCAACAGTGAATGGACTAGACCAAGCCAGTGTGAGATAAGGAATACTTCCCAGCAGCCAAGTCTGGGAAGGTGGTTTCTTCCTCATCTATTTCCCCTCCCAAAATTAATATAAGAGGTTTGGGAAAGGGGCAGATGCTAGAATAGGATGAAGAAAGAAAATGATGGCAGATCCCAACCGTGGGTTAAGTGTGAGATGATGGCAGTGTTGAAATGATTATAACAAAAATAATGTTAATGATTATAATAGTATCTAATGCTTGTATTTCTCTCACTCTATGCCAAGCAATATTCCAAGTCCTCCATATATAGCAAGTCATAAGAGCCATATGATGTAGCTTATTTTATTGTCTCCATTTGAGTGCTAAGGAAATGGAGCCCATTTGAGTTTCCGTGACCAACCCAGTGACTAACCTAAGAAACCAAAGCTGTCAGGTGGCTGTTCCAGAATTCAAATCAATAGTGTCTGGCTCCAGTATCTGAAACTCCTAAACTTGAGTTCATACTTGTAATCTGGGCTGAAATTTTAACAATCAAAATCTACACAAATTTTTACTAAAGTGGGAGAAGAAATTTTAACAAGCAAGTTCAAAGACAGAAATTGGAGATAAATAAAACCATGTCACATTTACAACTCACCAAGTTAAAACTACTTGATAAAGTCACAATAAACTGATTTTAAAAGTATAAGTAAACATATATATGGTGTGTGTATATAGTATATATATTTACTAAAAATTTGAAGGCTCTTAAAGAGTACCAAATAAGTTTTTTTAAAAAATAATATTCACCAATGTAACAACTATTATAATGCATATCATTTGCATAGTATATGTGAAATCCTATGCAAATATTAGAGATAAATATTGATAATAATTGGAATTATTGATCATAATATATTAGATTTATCTTATTTCCTAGGTGTTCACTATAAGCTTTCTTTATTGGAAAACCAGAGAGAATAAACATAGATGCATCCTCTTAAGAAAACCACCTCTCACTCTTTATATTTATGCGATTACAATGGAAACGGTAGATGCTTGATCACAGGGGATGTTTAATATTAGATTGAAGAAAATATTAAAATAGTACAGCAGACTGGCTTAAACAAGTCTGCACTGCCACTGGGGAGGGTCCTGGTGACATGCTAGGTCTTCTCCATATCTAATTTTGATAATATGATTGATGATGTGATTTCTCATAAGTGGTGGAAAGAAACAACATCAAAACTAATCACATTATGCTGGCATTTGGAAGTCTAAATAAAAGGTATGTGAACTCATTACAGGAAGATATTTTTTCATTTGAAATTTAAATTTGCCAGCCCATCCATATTTGTCTGGAAAACTTGTGAATTTGTTTGTAGATGAAAATGACCAGAGTTGAGTAATCAGTTCCAACTGATTACAGTTTATAATAGGCAGCCCAGGGACTTCCTGTCAGTTACAGATCTGCCTTTAGAAATCTCAAGAACAGGGAGTCTCTATAACCATGTTTCTCCATCCCCTCAAAGGAAGAAATGCACCCCCCGCCCCAGATGCTGACAGAACTCTGCAAATTTGGCTTCCTCAATGATTTGGTTTTCCTTTAAAGTGGAAATTTTTAGAAGTTTTAAATTGAGAAGATAGTATGCCTTTATTTTGTAGACTTTTCAATGATATAGCTATGGCTGTGCAGCAGTCTCTACCAAGGGGGAAATTAACTTTAATATAAAAACATGCAGCTAGGAGAACTCGAGATGTCTATCATTTTTCCAATATGCAGTATTGAAGCCCCACAGTCACACACCCTACACTTAAGCTATCAAGAAATTAGGCTATTTGAAATGTTACAAATATGCAAGCTATACCCATTATCCTAGATGGGCAATACAATTTATGGGAGATATAATAAATAGAGGGAAATTTAGTATGTTTGTTCAATATAGAGTAGGTAATTGAAGTACAGGATCCAAAGTAAAACCATAAACAATAATTAGATAGTGAAAATGTGGAGAGTTGACTGTGACCCACATAATAATACAGCTGAGCATCAGCAAAGACGGAAGCTGGCTTGCAGTTGGCAGCAGATTATAAAGGGAATGTATGCTTAATAAACATCTGGGAAACTGTGATAATATCTGAAGAAGAATCTTCTGAAGAAGGGAGCTCTCTAATCTTAACCTTACCATCTTAATTTGTGGAGGAACATATGATTACGTAGATGTTATTATGTACATCTGGAGTGGAGTTAGTCTGATGTCTCTGTGAGCCTCGGCATTGAGCAAATTGCAATAAAAATGTGTAGTGTTGCATCCTACAGCTAGTATCACTGAGAGTTTGCAAGTTTAAAGTTCCCTTCAAGGTTATTAAACTATTTAGGCTCTTGGGTGCAAATAACACAGAGAGATTCTGTCTAATGTAAACAAAAATACAATTTATAAGAGGAATTGGAGGGCTCATAATATTACCACAGGGTTGGAGGATTGGATTGGAAAACTAAGTTATGTTAGGCAGCAGGAACAGACAGGACAATATATCATCACTTCAGCGGCAATACACACTTTCTAACCATTGTCTATTTGTGCTGAAGACTCAATGTACCAGGAGAAAACACCTGAGAGGCTGATGATAAGTGCACCCCTAGTTGTACTGGGACAGGGAGAGGTGGAATATGCCCCTTGGAACTTTCCTTGAGATTCATGTGCTTTTGAGTGTCTAAAAAACATCATATTTTAAATATCACATGACATAACTGACACTCTGCTAAGCATTAGGATGTAAAAACACTAAGCCTAGGATGTAAAAGTTCTGCCTTTAGAAATTCTTTTTTTATATACATGAATCATTGCAGGAAGAAAGGAGGGAGAGTAGCACAACACAGAACCTAAAAAGTAGATACCCCTATATCCTCATTTTACACATCAGGAAACAGAAGCATAGACAAGTAAAATAGCATGCCACATATTCCAGGGCTTGAAGAAAGTGAATCTCATGAGTAGTGTACAATCAGGCCATTAAGATGACCATAATTTATGGATCAAAGTGAAGCATTTTTGATGGTAAAAGAGGAGCACAATTAATACTAATGCTAAGACAACAGGCTTAAAAAGAAGTATCCTTGGCATATCAGAATGCAGTAAGCCTGAGAAAGATCACATTATAGAAAGGATACTGCGTAATGGCTTTGCACACTTTATTCAAAAGCACCTAAAGCCATGCTGTCTCATAGAACTTTCTACAATGTGGAAAATATTCTATTTCCATCTATCCAATATGTAGAATCTGTCCAAAACGTGGTAGTCAATAGCCATATTTGGCTACGATCCCTTGAAATTTGGCTAGTATGACTAAGGAACTAAATTTTTAAATTTATTTAATTGTAATTAATTGAAATTTACATATCCATGAGGACTTAGTGGCTACCAAAGGTAGCACAGAAAGAGATTGTTTTTTACATTGTGGGCCATTGGATCTATATAGCTCTTCATATAATGCTCTAAAAGGTATTTTAACTTGGGATTCTATCGAGAAAACAGTTTGATGGTTCACATAGACTGAAAATGGTATACAGTTGGTATAGGTGAAAAATATCCAAAATTGTTGCACATTATGCACAGCAAGTCTCTGCTATTTAATTCTGATATCTAATTCCACTTCACCAAGGGATTGTGAAATTCTGGGTATTTCTTTCATTTGTTATGGTCATACAAGACTTTTTGTTGTTGTTACTACTGCTGCTGCTATTGTTTTTAACCAATGACTGATGACTAATCTGCTTTGGATGCCATACTGTTCTCCTCCAGGTTGGTGTGAAATGTTAACTAATTGCTTTACCCTGTTAATGGCCTCTATTCCAATAACACTAAAGTCCTCAGCTCCTTTTCTTAACTAGCTTCTTCTCCGTATGCTTGCCCTGCTCCCATGCTCTGTTGGAAGAAAGGAGTTTTATGTCTCATTCCTTGGTAGGAAGAGTTATATGGAATCCAACAAGTTGGACCACCCAGTGGACTAAGAGTTTTGGATATCATTAAGCAACATAATAGCATTGTGGGAAATACAGGCTCCAGTGTTAAACACAATATACTAATAATTAAAAAGAAATTCAATCAACTAATTACTAGATGATCTTGGGTAAATTATTTAATCTTCTTAAGTCTCAGTTTCCTCATCTATCAAAGACCATAACAAAATTTTCCTTGTTTAGTTATTGTAGAGCTGTGAATATAAAGCACCAAGCACAGTTTACAGTACATAGTAAGCACTAACTCAATCAACCAAACTTTTGAACCCTTATCAAGTGTACTGGGAGCTGAGACATGTGCTTCTATGGCAGTATGTAATATAATTGGATAAGTTCTATAAGAAGATTCTAAGGAAATCAGGGAAGGTTTCCAGAAAAAAAGGATAAAATACTCCTCAAATTCTTCCAGTACAACCTTGGGAATTTTGTATATAGTCAGGTCGTAGGAAGTCAAGACCACGTTCACAATTGAATCTATGTGTTTCGCATCTTTGTTTCAGCTTTTGTTCTGTTTTGTATTTTATGTCTGTTGATTTCTGGTTATTTTCAGGAGTGTGTCCTAATCCAAGGAGCCAAAGTTGTGTAATCATAGACTATACTGTCATTTATTTATGCATTTAGTCAACAAGGATTTCTTGAGTGTCTAAGACATGCCTACGCTGTGCTAGTTGCTAGATGCACATTGGTGAATAAATCAGATAAGGTCCTTGTCCTTGTGCTGCTTGTAATCTAGTTTGTAGCTGATTGTCTACATTAACTATTATTATGGGCAGTCTTCAAGCTTCTCAGAAACTACTTGAAGTTATATTTTTTAATGCATATTATATCCTTTGTATGTGGGAAACTAATAGTGGTGAAGATCTTTTTTTTCCTAATTCCTTGTACTGATATTAATATGGAGTTAACATTACACACAACCCACCATAGGAAATAGACAACACTAAAACGAATCAATAAGCGACGCAATAAGCCAAGTCCATTGACCATGGCACAGCAATGGCAAATTGCCATAAAAGTTTCTAGACATTTTCTATTTGTGTACTAATAACAAACAAAGTGTAGACCAAGTCCTGCCCACAGATTCCATGATAAAGAACACTGATACAGTTTACCATAATGCAGAACAAGCCTACCATGTTCATAAAAGCTGTTGCAAAAGAAGAGAAGGAGGAGAAAGAGTTATCTTATTCCTCCAGACTTTTCCATTTTAATGTGCTTTGTGCTAGACTGCATATCATTTGAACCTGTTCTTACTGAAATTGTTATTAATGTTCATCTACATTCACAGCAAGCAAAACGTTCTATCATTCAGCTCCATTGAATCTAGATGGAAAAGCAGTGTAGCTGTTACGAGGTGGGGTTGAGGGAGGAAGTTCTCAACTTGCCCCTGTGAATAAGTCAGGTAGGAAACTAAATGGGAATATTGAGTTTTCTAATTGGGAGTGGTGTAAGAGATAGAAGATAACTATTGGGTAGTGATTTAGCATTTTTAAGAGAAAATCAGCTAGTAACTTTTCTGGTAAAAGTTGATACTGCTTTTATAGTGCTCATTTTACTCTCAAAGATTATCAACTTCATCAAGTCAGAGCCTATATTCTTGGCCACCTTTTATAAAGGAAAGAAAAATTTAATAAACTTGTTTATAGTGTATTCATAAACATGAATAACAAAGACATTTATTTTATCTCTTTACATTTGTTTTGTTATATTAGTAAAACTAGGATGAAATGAATATTTTTCTTGAAATTAGGGAGGAAGGGACTCCTGTCACTAAATTTGTAATATTTGCACATGTCCACTATTTTCCAACTCTGAAAAAAGGTTTTTTTTGATTGTTTTACACTTGATAAAATGACAGCTGCTTGTTTTAAAAACTGAAAAATGAAATGTAGAATATAAATGTATACATAATCTCAGCATCTAAATTCAAACACTAGACTTACCTTGTGGTATATTCAGCTCTATTCTTGCAATAACTCCAATTTCTGTGCTTGCAATAACTAGGCCTGCCTAACATTTTTACTTCTCAAGGTAATAAGTTTCTGTGGAAAACTGTGATTCAGGCACTGCAGCAGAACTTTGAATAGAAGCCCTTTGTTGATACAAACACTACCAAGTTGGACTCTATTGGCCTTGTGAATAAGATCCTGAAATTCACAAAAGAAGAAATTATCTGGAGCTTTTTAGCTCAGCAAGAATCAATTCTTAAGCCATATCTGAATTCCTGTAAATTCAGAATTAGTGAGGTCCCAGTTAATGAGGTTTGATTGTATCCTGAGCTATTGATAAAATTGCAATGCCGCAGTGATTTCTACTGAAGTCAGATTCATTGCTACCTCAAAAAGGGTTGAAGAGGGCAGATTCTTCCTGGTACCCAACATCAGCGCTTTTTAATTACACTATTATGTGGTATAAGGTGGACCTATAAGATGGCCTACCAGAGGATGTCAGCACTTTTTGAGTGAGCACCAGCATATTTTTTACTTCTCTCTCCAGCCCCCTATTCACTTTCAAATGGATCAGGTTTCTTTGCTTTGGATCTTTAGCTTTCTGTCCATTAGAGTTTCCCCCAAAGACTATTTTATCAAACAAAGGAAAACACTTTAGAAAAGACTGTAAGTTCTTTGCAGAGTTATAGCCTGTGCTTTGTTTATGTATAGTGAACACTTACTGAGTTAGCACTCCCCAAAGGAAAATCAGGGGAGATATCAGAAAAATGTTTTTGGTAATTGCTACTTGGTTTGATCTCCTGGTATTTTGTGATGTTTTATGCAGCATTAATGGAATCGCTTGAGATTCTAAGGATACAGAGGAACTTCTAAGTGTAAGTCCATTATCAAATGGAAGGAGATCATTTCAAACCTCAGAGGGAATCAAGTGGGTTGATATTAAAATGCTGTTCTTGGAGGAATGTGACAACAGCATACCTCTATTTTAATTTGCAGCATTTGTGTGTGTGTATGTGTGTGTACATGCACATGTAAGTGTGCACACACGCACACACACCAGATCACAAATACTTTTGGGTAAAGATATAGTACTTCTCTGTCAGGCACACAGAAATTTTTAATCAAGTTATATTTTTTGACAAATCAGCCAATTAACTTTCAGTATCCTTCAATACATGTTTGTAATTTATGTAAATTTGGGAGCTACTGAAAAGCCTTTCAACTTCATTTAATTTGGTCTGAAAATTGTTATTTGGAGGCTCTAAAGGTTATTTCCTCTCATGAATACTTGGAACTGCGAGAGTGAGAGAGGACACAAGGAGAAGGTGCTGAACAGGTTTATATCATTTTCCACTGAGGATAGTGAACCGGATTCCACTGTTCAGTCCTGACTCTCCTCTTAGGCCCGAAACCTGGTTTTAACAATGGGTAATAAAAATGATCATTGATTTAGTGAAGATATAAGCACATTCCAGTATCTGTAATCTTTACTACACACTGTATTTTTATTCTGTATTATATGTTTCGTTTGTTGGATTTTTCTTGAATATGCAAAATATATACCTTAGGGACCCTAGAGCTCCAGGCAGATTTCAGTGTATCTGGTTTCTGGTTCTGTAGGAGTGAGGGCACATTAACAGAATCAGCCTCTGGAATTCTAGCTAAGGTGGACACTAAGACGGCTTCACTGATAGTAGGTGGAATTATGAAGTATACAGATAAGAATCTGGTTTCTGAAGTTAATCCATCTGAATTCCCACTGAGTCTCTTCCTCAGCTACTTAGTTAGTCTTTCCTATCCTGAGTTTTCTGGACCATGTAATGGGATGACAGGGCCTACTTTGCAATATTGCCATAATAATCAGAGAGATAGGGTATGTTAAAAACTTAGTAGGTAGTTGTAACTTGAGGTGGTTGAAGAAAAGAAGCTGAATTCCTGACATCTTCACAAAGACAAGAAAAGAAGAGTACAACTACCTAATCTGAACCTAAGAAGTGCCTCTGTAAACTCAATTTTTAAGAGGCCTTGGGGTTCATTGGAAGAATAACACAGAGTCTGCCCATAGTACCTGAAATTGCCTATCCATTGGACCCTGAGATTCCACATTCATATTTCTCATGGCCTTGGATATTACACAACATATGTAAAAACAACAAATAATAATAGTAAATGAGATTATTATAATATATATTGAGTCATTTCTAAGGGTCAAGCATTGTCCTAGGATACTTACATGTATTATTTAATCATATTAATATGAACAACAGTGGCTAATATTTATTGAATACTGACAGTGTACTAGGTGACATTCCCAGTGTCTCATTTAAGCTCAAAAAAAATCCTGTAAGATAAATATGCTATTATATGTGCTTTTAAAAATGAGGAAACAGAGGCACAGATGGGCTAAATCATTTGTTCACTGATGTACTGCTGCTAAACAGTAAAACAAGATTAGGAATCTGGACAGACAGATTCAAGTACATACCTTTAATGCCTAAATTCACCAAAGAGCATTCTTTCCCCATTCTATGCACTGCCTTTTTTCTGGACACTGATGTGTCTATATGTGTGTGTGTGTATATATATATATATATATATACATATATATATTATTAATAATGTGTATATGCATAGATCAAATATTTGAGTGGCTTCAAAGTGCTTCCCCATCTTAAAATGAGCTTATTAATACTTTTTTATAGAATTCGCTAAGGTAATATAAGTTAAGGTGCTTAAAGTAGTTAGAACAAACCCAGACATAGTAAACAATGCACGTATTAGTTAACACCATGATCATATGATTTTGTATGCAGAGCAAGAATCAAAAGGTAGAAGTTTCTGTGGAAAAAAAATATCACCTTGCTAAGAAAAACTATTTTAAAAGGCTGTCAAAGCATGGAAGTAGAGGAAATGAGCTTCTCATCATTGGGGCATCCAGGGAACCTGGACTTGGTATGGATTCTGAAAGATCTATTAACTCATTGGGATCGCTGTCCGATGAGCTTGCTAGAAACTGACTTTTAATACTCAGGTTTGTACTTATTTGTAATCTTTATCAACTGTGACCACCTTAATGACAGATAGTTTATGAGGATGAGGAAGTAAAGGATTAGAACAGTGAGGTATAGTAGAAACAGACAAGAGTTTAAGTCAGCAGAGGCTTTGACCTTGTGAAGAATCATTTGACTAAGGATCTTGGAAAAGTTCCTTGAGGGCTTTGAACCTTATGGAGAGAAAGAGGGAGAGAGAAAGAGAGAGAGAGACAGGGAGAAAGAGGGATCTTGGGACATATTGCATATAAAAAACACTTAGAACCTATAAAGTACCATACATGATGCTTGCTTTTAATATGAGGAAGAGGAAGTCAAGGAAGGCCTAGAGTATGAAATCCATAGGAAGAAAGGAAGAGCCAGGTCTGGAGGCAAAGCTAGTTGCTGCATGAGCCTCCCTGAGAACTCTAGCTACAGTTCTGCCTCCTTTTTGTGAGAAACAGCTCTATCTGGGTTTCCTAGTCATAGCCCAGTAAAGAGAATGTAGGTGAAATTAATAACACCCTACCCTACATTTCAGCTCTCTCTGGCTACAATGCTATAGAAGCCACCATTCTTAAGGAGTGTCATCTTTTATTTATTAGCATCATGAAACATCCTGGAAGTAACTGAATTATGCGATCAATGTTAATGCTAATCAAAGTTATCAACGTCGAGTGTTCTCTTCTCCACATGGCGTGGCCCTTGCTGCTCCCGTGATGCCAATTGCATGATTTGTACATAGCCCTAATTTGCTGATTACACTGATCTTCTCAGTTCCTGCTATTCTGAGTTCTTACCCCCTTGCTATTTTTGGTTTTAGTTCAGCACTGATATTAGGGAAATGCCTTTAGAAATAACAAGGTATTCAAAATAAAATCCAGCTTGATAAATTTGACAACTTAAAATATGTGAATCATTTTTGCACCTGAGTTATTTTCCATTAGATATTAATTAATAATTTAATCAGATGAAGAAAGAGACTTATTTTAAAAGATATATGTTTATTTTAAATATATGTCTCAGTCAAAATTTAGCTGGACTCAATAAGTTCATGCCAAGCATAGGAAATTATTTTCTACAATAAATGCATCTTTTCTTATTTCATTCATTCTCAAATGGTGAGTACACATTCATACATAAATGTGTTAAAACATCAATGCATAATATTCTATTCCTTCTTAGAGAGAAGGGAGCTTCTGGAATCAGAGGAGATGATTCAAAGGGTGTTAAAGAGGAGAAAAGCTAATGCAAACTCTTTCCCATTGCACCAAAGCAGGAAGCGTGTCTACTATTCCCTATTCTTACTGTCCCAAGTGAAATGGAACAAAAGAAAAATATCTCCACCACTTGCTGTGCTGTGTGACACTCCATTTCACATCTCTGAGCACCAGGGCCTTCCTATGAGAAATGTCTGTTCCCAAAGTGTTTATGAGAATGGAACAAGTTGGCAAATGGCAATGCCCCTGCTGCAGTGCCCGCCAGAGCACACAGTCGGAGCTCAGTGATTGTTCTCTCCACCCTTTCTGTTTGTTTGTGGCACCATAGCCTCACTTCTCACCCCTTGACATTCATGATGACTTGAGTTTAGCAAGACAAAGGTGTGTATTGGGTTGAGAGATAAAAGGGCTAGACATATTCCAGGCTCTGCTCATCTCTGTGAATGGTTTAGCCTCTGGCTCTGGAACTTAGTTTGCTGGTGGGTGCATTTGTTTATTACATTTACACTGTTGGTACAGCTGTGGATTGAAAAAACTTCTACCATGGTATTATTTAAATTTAGTTTGAAAGTAACTTTTGTTGTGATTTTTTAATTATAAGGTTATTGCTTGCTTAATATTGTGAATGTAGATTTTAAAAAGATAAGTATAAAGCAAACACAAATTGATCATAATTCCATAGTTCATTGTTAACATTCTGATATATTTTTTCTGGTCTCTATCTATCTGTCTATCCATCCATGTGTCCATACCTACCAACATAGATATAGATATAGAAACACAAAAAATGCAACCATAAACACACATATACACATGTAACATACCTATATGTATACATACATACATTGAGAAATATGCAGACATATGAATATAAAGACATATATGTGAGAGATATTATTTGTGTGCACATATATGTAAATGTGCAAGTATGTGAAATGTGTATATGTAAATGTAGAAGTGTGTGTGTGTGTGACCTATTAGATTATTTCTAAATTTTGCTCTATTATCAATAATGCCACAACCTAGATATTATAACTTTTCATCTCAATTTACATTATAACTTTACACTGGATTTTGAGAAATAGACTGGCGGGTCCCAGGCAGTCTAATATTCAGCTGTTACGTATACGAATGGCATATCTGTCAACACTCATTTGGATTAGTCAGTGGTAATGACATATCTATGGTTTAATATTTAAAATAAGAACTATTTTTCTGAAAGTATGAACATCTAAAATATGTTGCTTTTTAAGAGATTTTTACATTTCAATTTGCATGAGCCCTCACCAAATGAGCTTTCAAAGTAAAATCTACCAGTTTGTCTTGGAGCTCTCTGCCTGCAAGCACACAAACCACAGGTTTCTCCTGGAGTTTTGATCAATAGAACATAATGTAACAAATATTAAATTTGTAGATTACTCACAAAATTGGAAATCTTACCAAATAACATTCTTTCTGGTGCACCTCCATGTCCAAGGCTTATACCAGGCACCCACAGAAGAACATAGTTTGCTGTCTCCCACCAGTCCTGCCTCGTGGGCCCTACTTCCTGCTCTATGGGGCCACCACTCTGGGTTTCTGATGTAAAACAGCCCTTCATCACCATTCCCAACTTATGTCAGTTCTCTGGAATCTTCTCTAGTCTTATTTGTAGAGGGAAGGGTCCCCATTCTTAGGTTTTCCACTGCACTTTGGCTCACCTCTCCCCTCACGGAGGTAAAGATCTACTTCCTGCCAGGAGAAGCAGCACTAAAAATACCTTTACCTTAGCTCTCCCTCACAAGGCTATGCTGGCTCTTGCCTCAGCTTCTTTCCCAATGATGGCTAATAAACAAAACCATCTGGGTGCCTTGAGAAAGATATAAAACGGTACTGCTACTTTGGTCTACTGTTCTACAAAAAAATTAATCTGAAGGCAGCATGTAACATAGTACTTTAAATTTACCAGACTGTTATACAATGGTTAAAGAGTGAATGAACAAATATTTAATAAATAAACCATCTTTAATTTTCTGTAATTATTTAATCTTCCTTCAAGAGTCCCCACCCAGTATATAATATGGAGGTTGACAAAACTTACCAATTGTGGATATATATCTCTCTTCTTTCAATTTAAGCCAGTCTCTGTCTTATAAGTTTTCCATCAAGATCATCCACCTTTGTGTTGCTCCCTTTCCAAGAGAGCATCTCAGAGTAGGACAAAGCTTTTAGCCTGTTTGTAGTGGTAGAGAGGTGCCATCTGACCTCTGGCTATTTTGGGTGTATTCTCAACAGCGGGGTAGAGGGTCGCTGGTTTGTGAGTAAGTGTTACTTTTGAGATGTACATCAGGTCCAATCTCTGGGTTTCCTGCTTATCCGCTGCTGCTGTCTGCTCCAGGGGCTCCCATGGTCCATTTGCTTGGCTTTGCCAGAATCCTCAGCCTCACCTCTGGTGCTGCAGATACCTCCAGAAAACAGATTGTGTTTCTAGGAGACCATTCCTGATCTCGGTGCTGCTCTGCTGCCCTCAGTCATAGAGCCACATCACTGTCGTTAGGGCTATTTTCCCTGTTAGATTTTCCAAGCAGTCCATCAGCTGTCTTCTTCATCCCCTGCACAATCACCCACCCCCTCACACACACAAATACACACACACACACACACACACACACACACACACACACACACACACTTCATCAGGCCTTTTCTACTCAGAACCTCATTGTCCTGCAGCTCTAGAATATTAACTTGGGCTCAGCTTCTACCACTGCTCATCAATTTCATCTCTTCATGTTGGAAAGGAGCCACATGACACAGACAACTTTTATCAAGAGTATAAAAGAGGAATTCATCAGAGCTCTGTTGCTTTTCTTTTTCCCTTATTTATAATGTCTCTTCCTCCCTGTGAGGGAGGCCAGGAGATTTTTCCTCTCCTCATTTTTCCTCCTCCTCCCCCACAATTCACCAGGCTGGAAGGACCAACTTTCTTTTTCTCTTATACTCTAGCAGTGACCTTTATGTTGTTATGTTTTCTTTTTCCTCTGGAGGCTTGAAACCTGACAACTTAGTTTTAATTGCAGATAGGATGAAGAAGGGGAAATGTTTACAAGTAATGAACATACATGGATTTTAATTTTAGAAATATTATTTTCATTACCTATTTTGTAGATATGGCTTTCTTGGTATAATAAGAGGAGAGATTGAGTTATCAGATACCCCATAGGGTAGTCTGTTGAAGTTAAGGCAATAATAATACTGTGAGTTTCATACCAAAATAATAAGAGTTAGCATTTTCATAACATTGCTATGTGCCATGTTCTGTTCTAAGCATGATATATATATGCGTGTGTGTATGTGTGTGTGTGTGTACATATATATATATACATATATATATATAAACTCATGTTCTCAAAATAATCCTGTGAGGTACATACTATTATTGTCACTATTTTAGAGATAAGGAAGAAAGGACATGGACAGGCTGTTCATCTAATGCCAAACAGCTAGTAAATATAAGAACTGGATTTCAACCAAGATAATAATTTCCTTGTTTGGAAATCCCAGCAGAGACAAAGCCAGGCTTGCCAAAAAAGAACTGATAATAACCAGCAACTCATATGGAAAATAAAGTATTTGAAATTTTCAATGAGCAGATGTTCTTCAAAAGCCAACAATGAAATGTAGCAGTTAAAATAACCACAGTGGATCTTTGACAGCAGTAATCAGTGCAGAGAGTAGACCTCCCAAGACGGTCAGCTATTCCATGTTCTTCACTGGCCACAGCACTGCTGTAGTCCTGGGAGTTATTCCTGGGACCACGTACTAAAAGATACTGGCAAACCTAGGGGCATTCAGATGAGGACAACTCAGGTAACATGGGTAATATAAACCAACTCCAAATCAATTCTCGAAGTATCTCAGGGTGTTTAAAATGGAAAAGAGAAATTCAGGGAAAATGATAGTGATCTCTAAGCCCTTGGAAAGTGGTGAAAAAAGAAAATCAAACTTGCTGTGGGTCCTGGAGCTGCAGTTCTCCCACACATCTCCCAGTGGGACACATTTCTTTTCAGTCAGTTGGTAGGTGAATCCCAAGTGATATGTTACTGAAAATAATCAAAGACTGCAAGTCTAGAATTGAGACTCACTTGTTATAAATGAGAGAAGATTTGAGTTTGCTCCTATAACATCACTTTCATTCATTCATTCTCTATCGAGAGAGATACAGGTGAATTTATATACAGTGTAAGAAGAATTACACATAAACTCAGTTATCCTCAAGGGAGTGTCTCATACGTGAGCCGCTTTAGAAGGTAGAACTAGGGTCTTAGAATTACAAGTAGCCTGACTTCAATTCTATATAATGATATGGGATCTAACAGTAGAAGGGTTAGACCGTAACATGAAATTGATAATTATCTACACAATATTGTTAGCTAGATCCTGATATTCAGTATGTGGTTGGTCTCAACGGTATCTAACTTTCCTTTCAATTACATGATACATTTTTATTGAAAAAGAAAATGAGCCTTTCTTACTTCCCCTCCTGCTTTTAGCTCTAGGATTTACCTTATTCCTCCCGTGTATTTCTTGCATACAGGCCCAGCCTTTCACAAAGTGTGGAATACATATGTGACATATGGTTTTGGTAGGTATAGGAAATGGATTTAGTTTGTGGTACATAAACTTCAAATCAAAGCAGCAACCTTATCTAAAAGAGTGCTGTGCTTTCATTGTGCCCTTTATATGGTTACCTTCTTTGGGGAACTGATTGCCACTTACGCTAGTAATATAAACTTTCTCTTTTGATGTATAGTTATTTAAACCAAAACAGTAAATTATCATAAACAACCATATTAAGTAACAGCATAGTTGGTATAGGACATGACCATGTTTGAGAAGATGGTCTGATGATTGACTGGACATGGGAAACACTTGGAAGGCTTTCTAAAGCTCTTTACCTTTACCCCAAAATATATGACAATACTGACATGGGGAGATGAGCTTACTGTTTGCTGTGGTTTAAGTGTGTACTCCAGAATTTATGTTTTGGAAATTTGGTCCCTGATGTGGCAGTGTTGGGAGGTTGGGACTTTAAGAGGTGATTAAGTCATTAACAGAGATTAATGTTGCTCTGGCAGAACTGGGCTAATTCCCATGGAGATGAGTGAGTTTTTGCTCCTGTGGGACTGGATTAGTTACTGCAAGACCAGGTTATTATAAAGCAAGGCTGCTCTTCATGTTTTTTGTTCATTTCACTTGTGTTTCCTCTTCTGCATCTCTGTCATGTTATGACGCAGTAAAAAAGCCCTTGCCAAAAGCTGCTGCCATGTTTTTGTCTTCCCAGCCCCCAAACCATGAGCCACACACACTTCTTTCCATTACAAATTACCAAGTCTCAGGTATTCTTTCATAGCAATAGAAAATGGACTGAGACACTGTTATTCTTCACTTCTACATCCATTCTCCTAATTAAATGACCTTTCCTCCCTCCTCATTTATACAAGGTTTCTTATGCACTTTCAAAATTGTCTGTAACTATCCCTATTAGAGAACTTGACCTGTTCTATTTAATTGCCTGTTTACTAGTTGGTCTTTTCCTGGAGAATGTAAGTTTCTTTCAAAAAAGCAATAGATCCTGAATTGCTACTTTTCTCAGTGAAATGTATGTAATATATACTTGAATTTCAAAAAAAATTGGCCAAATAAATAAAATTGCCCACAAATAAAATCATGATTTGTGTACCCCCATTTAAGCACTTAGATAACTCTAATGTTATGTTATTCTCTGCTATTTATATCTCATTTTGATAATTTCATGGAACAAGACTTATAATATTAAGTTTAAAGTTTATACATTGGTATAATGTATTTACTAGGCTTGGAGAACATTTAGGTTTTCTATGTCAGTTTTCTTTGCTCTTAGTGCTAAAGTTTTTGGAAGCCAAAGTTAAGAGTATGCAAACTTTTCTTTCCATCAAGCAAAATGTTATAACAAATGAAGCATATTATAAGTACATTCTGTTGTATGCAATTTACTCATGGATGAAATGCCTAATAATAGTGAGACTCAAACAATAAGTTGTATCCTTTCATATTGCCTGTCTCAGAAGTAAATAGCTATAAAATGAGTTTGTTTTAAAGCTCTGAGACTTATCCCTAAAATTGAGAAAATTTATTTATAGGTAAATCATTGGAGATGCTATTTGATCCTAAAATGAAAGAAAAATAGTAACCTAATTTTTGGGGGCACTTTTATTTACTTCTTGGGTTTCATCTGTAATTAAGTACTTCTTTAGTTTGTGCTTGAGTTATGAGATGCTGCTTTTTCTATCTCGGAAGACCAGAGTTTTTAATACCCCTACAATTCTGTCAATTCCCTGGCCATGTGGTTGAATTTAGGACCTGAATGCTTGATTTATTAGGACTGTTTCTAAAAGTGACCACTGTTTCTTACCACTTTTGTTGAAAGATGTTCTACCTGCCTAAGTAACATTGGCCTTTAGTTATTATCCATGAAGTCATGAGAGTATTTAAACCTCACTTCTTTCTCAGTTTTGTGTACATAGAATGTATCTAAGGTGGCAAAACAATTAGAAATTTAGAAGCTAATCTTCCAGAATTCCCCTCCCCCAAATGGCATATTGCTTCATATTTCTTGCTCCAGATGTGGCAATTTATCTTTAAATAAATATTTCTGTGATTTTAAAGCTTTTTCTTCCTCTTCTTAGGCCCTTGGTTGTTTTATTTCTTGTTGTGTGTTGTAAGATAAGAGAGCATATTTCTCATGAGAAATAGTGCAAGCGTGAGGATAGCAAAGCAACATCTTTAAAGTACCGAGAGGAAAAAACTGTCAACCTGGAATTTTATATTCAGTGAATATGTCTTTGAAAAACAAAGGCAAGCTTTCTGTTTAAAATTTCAACATGTAAAGAGCTTGAAAATTATCACTCTCATTCTTACAACAATAAATAAAAAAGCTGAACAAACTGAAAATCAACAACTTTTCTTAGAGCCATCAGAGGATTAACGTGAAAGAGCAAAGTGCAACCACAAAAATCGGAGAGAAAGGAGAATATGGAAAATCAAAGCCAAAATCACCTAACCTGTAATGAAAGCCACTGGAGTTACAAAGTGGTGGGAACACTTACAAGGTAACTGTGAAGAATTACTGAAGGCTGGATGTGGCTGACAGTGAGAATAAGAAACTGCTAGGGGAAGTTTCTTAGATCCCTGCCTTCAACACACATTTTCGTGGATTTTGCCTCCAGAAACCCCGTAAGATTGTCAAGCTGAAGATCCAAGAAACATTCCCTAGGGTTTCAATTAGGTATAAGAAAAAAGTAACCATTTGAAATACACCCAAAACATTCACCGTAACAAAGTCTTGTTCTCCAAGGGAACCTACTTCACCAGAGCCTATCTACCTGGAGGAAAGACAATTAGTCAATTCCTTCTACCCCTAGCCTTCCTGATTCATCATCAGAGAGGGTGGGGGAAAGGCTAAGAACCCACAACTCAGGGGTTCAGTCCAACTAAAAGGTAAAGATTTATTGTAGAATGACAGAATGCTTCCCTTCCCCCAGTCTTTATCACCACATCAACAGAACTCTAGTATAATAACAGTAGATTATTACAGTGAAAAGCCCTGCAAGTCTCCGACTTGATTTAAGAAGATGTTTTTAGAGAAAGGGGAAAAAATAAATAGAGACATGGAGGAGTCTGAAGCTTTCTGCATGTAGATATGCAGTAAACATTAAACACAGCCGAGCTCTTAGCAATAGCAACATAAAATCTCACACTAAAAATTTACCATAGCTCTCATTAGCCAGATTTCAACCCCAAAAGTACAAGACATGCTAAAACAAGAAAAGCACATTATCCCAGAAGACAATACAAGCATCAGAATGAGAATTAGTTATGGACACAGACCTTGATGTTATCAGGTAGACAATTTAAAATAACCATGATTAATATCTTAAGTCTTCTAATGGAATAGGTATACAACACACAAGAATATGTATTAAGCAGAGAGATAGAAACTTGATGAAAAAAATTGAAAAGAAATGAAACAAAAAAATATCGTGATAGAAATGAATACTACTTTGGACGGGCTGATCAGAAGCCTAGACATAACTGAAGAATGGATTAGTAAACTTGAAGATATATGAATAAAAGCTTCCTATATGATATGCAAAGCAAAAAAAGAATAACTTAAAAAAAACCCAGAATATACAAGGGCTATGGGACAATTACAAAAGTGTTACATGAGCATAATTGGAATAAGAAGAGAAGACAAAAGAAAGAAAGGAACAGAATAATTATTTGACTAATGGTGGTTGAAAACTTTTCCAAATTAATGACAGACACCACACAACAGATAGAGGAAGCTTGAAAAACACCAAGGAGTATGAATGCAAATCAAAAATCCCCTACACCCAGGCAAAACATATTTAAACTGTAGAAAATCAAAAACAAATGTAAAATTTTGAAAGAAGTCAGAGCAGGGGAGGAAATGAGGAGCAAAGATAAGAATTAAAGTAAACATCTCATCAGAAACTATGTAAACAAGAAGAGTGGAGTGAAATATTTAAAATGTAGAAATAAAAGCAAAACCACCAACCTAGAATTCTATAATCAGTGAAATTATCCTGAAAAACTGAAGGATAAAGAATTTTCAGACAAACAAAATATGAAGAAGTTCATTATAAAAAAATTGTCCTGCAAAATTTTTAAAGAAGTTCATCAGACAAAAGGGAAATTATACAGGTAAGAAACTAAAATCTATATAAAGAAAGGAAGAGCAATAGCAAAGGAATAAATATAGGAAAATAAAAATATTTTATTTTTCTTATCCTTAATTGATCAAATAGATAATTGTTTGTTCAACGAAACAAGAATAACAATTCTTGGGGATTATAACATACGGATAGGCGAGTAAATTACAGCAATGTTATAAGGGATGATAAGGTTACAAGGTAAGTGCACCAACCATGAAGCACTACAGTGTTGTTTGAAAGTGGACTTAGATTAGTTGTAAATGTACATTGCAAACTCTAGGGCAAGCACGAAAAACCTTAAAAAGAAGACAATTTATGTTCTAAGAGAATAGAAAAAGTATCTTGCTCAGTTAAAACTAGAGAGAGTAGAGAATGAGTAGAAAATTTTAAACAGAAATAAAGGGTAAGTGCAATATAACAATTATGAACATGATAGCTACTAATCAAAATGTGTCAATATTCACTTTAAATGTTAATGGTCTAAATACAACTAGAAGACAGACTGTCAGACTGGATTAAACAAAAAAACAAACAAAAAAATCTTGGCCCAACTGTAAGTATTCAGTTAGAAACTTACCTTAAATAAAAAACATAGGTTAAAACTAAAGAGATGTGGAAGGATATACCATGTTAACACTGATCAAAAGAAAGTAGGAATAGCTATATTATCTTCAGACAAAGCAGACTTCAGAACAAAAAAAATTATCACAGATGAAGACAGACATTACATAATGATAAAAGGGTTAATTCTCTAAGAAGACATGACAATTCATAATCTGTATCTCTCTAAAAACCATTCATCAAAATACAAGAGGCAAAAACTGAGAGAAAAGCAATGACAAATGCACAGTCCACTATTATAGTTAGAGACTTCAATACTCCTCTTTTACTAATTGATAGATAGAAACAGCAGAAAATCAGCATGGGTATAGCTGAAATGAACATCACCATTTATTAACAGGATCTATTTGACATCGAATACTCCATTCAACAAAATGGAATACGTATTCTTCTCAAGATCAAATGGAATCTTCAACAAGATAGACAAAGTTCTGGACCATAAAAATACCTTAACAAATTTAAAAGAATAGAAATAATGCAAAGTATGTTCTCACACCAAAATGCAATTAAATTAGAATTAAATAATAGAAAACTTGAAAATTCTATAATATTTAAATAACACAATTCTAAATAACATGAGTCCAATAGCAACAAAAAAGTCTCAAGAGAAATTTAAAAATAAAATAATTTGAACTATATGAAATGAAAATACAACTAATTAAGATTTGTGGGATATAGAAAAAAATGGAGCTTAGAGGGAAACTTACTGAATTGACTCCACGTATTAGAAAAGAAGAAAAACCTAAAATCAAAAATCTAAGATTCCACCTAAGGAAACTAAAGGAAAAAGGGCAATTTAATCCTAATGCAAACAGAAGAACATAAATAGCAAAGATTACAATACAATCAGTGAAATTAAAATCAGGAAATCAATAGAGAAAGTCCACAAAATCAAAAGCTGTTTTTTAAAAATATCAACAAAATAAATAAAGTTCTGGCTAGGCTAACCAAGAAAAAAAGAGAAGGCACAAATGACTAATGTCATAAATGAAAAATACATCATCACTATTGATTCCATGGACATTAAGAGGATGATAAAGGAATGTTATGAGCAACTCTAGGCCCATGTATAAGATAACATAGATAAAACAGACCAAATCTTTGAAACACACAAGCTACCAAAACTCACAAAAGGAGAAATAATCTGAGTAAGTCTATAATTATTAAATAAACAAATAATTAATAATATTCTAAAGCAGGGAATGCTAGACCAAAATGGTTTCACTGGTGAATTCTACTAAATATTTAAAAAAGAAACAATACAAATTCTTTACAATCACTTCCTGAATATAGAAATAGACATTTTCTAATTAATTCTATGATGCCAACATTATACTAATACCAAAACCAGGTAAAGACATTACAGAATAGGAAAACTACATGCCAATATCTATTATGAATATAAGTCAAAAATCTTTAACAAAATATTAGCAAACTGAATCCAACAATGCACAAAAAAAAATATAAAAAATGACCAAGTGGGATTTATTCCAGTTATTCAAGGCTAGTTCCACATTTGAAAATCAATTTATGTAATCCACCATATCAAAATGCTAAAGAGCAAAAATCATATAATCTTGTCAATTGATGTAGAAAATGAATTGAAAACTCCAACACACATTCGTGGTAAAATCTCTCAGAAAACTAGGAATAGAGATTAACTTTCTCACCTTGATAAAGCACATCTATAAAATGATGTTATAAAAGTAACATCATACTTCATGGTGAGTAGCTGGGTACTTTTGCTCTAAGATCTGGAACAAGACAAGGATGTCTCCTCTCCCCAGCCTTAGTCAATATTGTACTGGAAGTCCTACCTAGTGCAGTAAAACAAGTAATGGTAGTAAAGCCAATAAAACTGTCTTTTTCACAGATGACAAGATTGTTTATGTAGAACATCCCAATGAATAAAGAAAAAACTAGAACGATAAGTGATTATAGCAAGGTCATAGGATACAATGTATATATAAAAAAGACAACTTTTTTTATGCCAGCAATGAACCATCAGAATTTGAAATTAAAACGCAATACTATTTACTTTAATATCAAAAAATGAAATAGCACTACAAACCTATCAGAATGGATAAAATCCAAAAATCTAGCAATATTGAATGCTGATATTTGAGGATATAGCACAATAGGAATTCTTAGTCATTGGTAATGGGAATGCAAAATAGTACAATTACTTTAGAATTAGACTGACAGTTTCTTACAAATCTAAACACAGTTTCACCACATGATTAAGCAATTGTGTTATTCGGCAGTTATACAAATCAGTTGAAAATGTATGTCCACAAAAACTCCCTGTACATACATAGCAGCTTTATTCATAACTGCTTAAAACTGAAAGCAACCAATACTCTTTCAATAGGTAAATGAATAAACAATCTGTGGTATATCCATACAATAGAATAGTATTCAGCAACAACAACAAAAAATAGTTATCAAGCCACAAAAAACGACACTGAAGTACCTTAAATTCACACTGTTAAATGAAATAAGCTAGTAAGTGAAAAGGCTACATCATGTATGGTATGACATTCTGAAAAAGATAAAAATTATAGAGTTGGTAAAATTATCAATATTTACAAGGAGTTCAGGGGGAGAGGATGAATAGGTGAAGCACAGGGGATTTTTAGGGTGGCAAAACTATTCTTTATGCGACTGTAATTGTGGACACATACCATTATACCTTGTCAAAATCTATAGTATTTTAAAAACACAAAGAGTGAACCTTGAGGTATACAAATTTAAAAAGAAATCATTTAGGAGATTAGGGTATTTCAGGAGGGATTGCAGACAATGACAAGAAAATCTTATTGTATGACAAGTGTATGAAAAGACCTAAATATTAGTGAGTGGGAGAAAGGCACTGAGCTAAGTAACATTAGAAACAGATGGAGTGTAAGATTAAAAGCAAAAGGAGTCATACTTAAGTCCTGTACTTTAGTTGGTAGAGTTGTTTTCTGTGGTGGTACCGGTTAACAGTTGCAATAAAGCTATAAATGTATACTGGAATTAAACAATTAAATGAATGGCAGATGGAAGAAGCAATATTTCTCATTGTTGGAGTGGAAATTTACAGATTAGTAAAGGAAGGAAGCTAGAATGATTCAAATTTTAATGAGTTAGAGTTGTAGCTATTGGTATGAACTCATGTTTAATTTAATGTAGATACAAATGTCTGCATACAGAAATATTTATAGATATGTATACATAAATGGATTAGTATACATGTATGTATCCCCTCGCTCTTTTAGCTGAGAGTACAAAATAGAAATTACATCTTAGTAGCAATGAGTACATATTACATCCAGAGATTGATTTCTAATACTAATTTCTGTTAATATGAACCAAGGCTTTTTGGAGAAACAGCTGATTATTGGACTGGAGCAGAAAGTGTACAAGACGATCTTGGAGCATCTTGTAATGGCAGAAAGTAAAACAGTATTAAAAAATTGGTGGGGACATGCCAAATGGGGACAGGAGCCATTTGAAAGAGCTCCCGATGGCCAAATATGAAACAATTTGAGCAACAATTAAAGTGGTATTGGATTACAAGCCGAAGTATAAAATAGATATCAATGTATCCATACTAACATAAATAAATCATTGAATAAGTTAATAAATGAGGAAGAAGAGACAAATTTCCAGTGCAGAAGAATTCCAAGTGAATTATGTAGATACTTCATCCTAAAGGAGGTAGAACATAAATCCCCACTCCTTAAATATGACTGTACACAGTGATTTTTTTCTTCTAAAGATTATAGTTTGAAAAATACAAGAGAAAAGAATAACTTTACTGTGGAGGAACCTGTAAAGCACTACCTCCACCAAATGATCCAAGTTAACAATGACAGTGATAAGAAGTCACGTTGATAGTGTGTAAACTTGATTTGATGTAACAAAAATGGCACTTTGCCTCTGAGGTTTTCCTCCTGTAAACTCACAGCCACAATCTAACCATGAGAAAAGCATCAGGCAAATTCTAATTGAAAGACATTTACAAAATACCCAATCAGTACTCCTCAAAATTGTCAAGGTCATCAAAACCAAGAAAAGTTTGAGAAACTATCACAACCAAGAGGAGTCAAAGGAGATAAGTCAATGAAATGTAAGGTAGCATCACATACGGTCCTGGAAGACAAAAGAGACATTAGATAAAAACTAAAGAAATCTAAATAAACTGTGACAGTACTGTATCAATATTGGCCCATGAATTGTAATAAATATACTGTACAAATGTAGATGTCAATAATAGAGGAAACTGGGGGGAAGGTGGCATATAAGAAATATCTCTCCTATCCAATCAGTTTTTCTGTAAATATAAAACTGTATTAACAATAAAGTTTGCCAATAAACTTTTAGATAAAGTTGAAATAAAGACACATATTAAGAAATAGACAAGCTAAAGGAATTATCACTGTAGACCTATACTATCAGAAATATTAAAGGAAGTTCTCAGGCAGAAGGCTAATGTTACCAGATGGAAACATGGATTTACCCAAAGAAGTAAAGCATCTGGGAAGGAGTGAAAATGTGGGCAAATATGAAATATATTATTTTTTATTTTTAAACTCTTTAAATAAGTGACTGACTAAAGCTAAAATAGGAACAAAGTATTGTAGTACTTATAATATATGTAGACATAAAATGTATGACCCAAAATAGCACAATGTATGAAAGGGAGTAATTTGAAAGTGCTCTATTTTAAGTTACTTGTACTTTATATACTGTGATATAACATTATTGAGCAACAGACTGTGATAATTTAAAGATATATAGAGATTAAACATTAGAGCAACTGCTATAAAATAGTTATAAGTAATGAACCAATATTGATGATAAAAAATATTAAAAATGCTCAATCTAAAATAAGTCTGAAAGTAAAAATAAGAAACAAAAACCATACGGAATAGAAAAAACTTGCAAGACAGTATATTTAAATATAAATACACCAATCAATTACTATACTGCAAAATATATAAGCACTAAGTTAAAAGACAAAGATTGTCAAATCAGATTTAAAAAAGCAATATCTTATATATGCTACCTACAAAGAGATCAGTGTCACATATAAACACATAGATTTGCTACAAGCAAAAGAATAGACAAGTATCAAAATAAATTAAAAGAAAACTGAAGTGGCTACATTATACCAAATTAGACTTGAGAAAAATAAATATTATATTACATAAAAATAATAGGGAAAATTTATTAAGAAAATATGTTAACTCGAGAATGTTTTTGTTTAGTAAGTTAAAATAAATAAATAAAAATCATAGAAATATAAGCAAATATATTAAAATCTGCAAGTAATATTGGAGAGTTTAACAATGAAAAGTGTTTCTGTTAAATATCCACAGCTACCATTACATTAATGGTGAAAAACTGATTTATCCCTAAGATCAGGGATAAAGCAAGTATGTTTGCCCTCACTACTTCTATTTTAAATTGTACCAGGTGTTTTAGCAAAGACTGTAAGACAAAGAAATAAAGTACTAATATAAGGGGGAAAAATTATCTTTATTTACAGATAACATAATTGTCTATAGAGAAAAATCACAACAAACCAAAAAAAAAAAAAAATCTCAAGATGAAATGAGTGACTTTAACCACATCACAGGATACAAGGTTAATAGATATAAAAGTAATTGCATATTGAATATTTCACCCAAATTGCATTTGAATATTTCACCGAAAGTTCTTATGTTGGAAATTTAATCTCCAATACAACCGCATTGATAGGTGAAATCTTTAGAAGTCATGAATTCATGAGGGCCCTTTCCTCACCAATGGATTGATGCTATTATCAGGGGAGTGGGTTAGTTCTCATGAGCGTGGGCTCCTGACAAAAGGAATGAGTTTGACCATCTTCCCCTCATAGTCTCTCCTGCTCTCTTTCCTTTCCACTTTCTGCCACCTGCTGACACAGTACCGAGGCTCCCGCCAGATGTGGACCACTTGATCTTGGATTTCCCAACCTTCAGAACTATAAGATATAAATGTCTTTTCTTTAGAAATTACCCAGTCTGTCGTATTTTATTATAGCAATACCAAGTGCACCAAGGCTTTCCTCTTGGATATGAATCAGAGAGAATTAAAAACTTTTCTTTACATAAAGACATGTGCATAAATGTTTATATTGTTTTCTTCATAATAACTAAACATCATGAATAATGCAAAATATTTATCATTTTATGAATAAATAATTTGTAACACACCCATATAGTGGAATAATACCTAGCAATAAAAAAGAGTAAACTAGTGATACATGCAACAACCTGTATGAATTTTGAAAGCATCATACATTACAAAGAATATGCATACATATCACTAAACTCTACTAAAAATGAGTATAGAGGGACAAATGTCAGAAGAGTCATCACCAAGGGGCAAGAGAAAATATGATGAAGTAAAGAAAATATTCTAAATTTATTCTGATGATTATGTGACTACATTTATCTAAACTCATCACACTGCACACTTAATAGAGTGAGTTTATTGCTTATAAAACATACATCAATAACTTTACTTAAAATAAATTAACTGAAAAAACAATGAGTGATCTTTGTCTTATTCCTGACTTCAGGGAGAATGATTCTAATGCTTTATAATTAGACATACTGTTGGTTGTCAGCTTGAAATAGAGAGCCTTTATCATCTTGGGGATTTATTCTTGATCTCCTATCCCTAATTGACTAACATTTTTTATCAATAATTGATGTTGATTATTTAAAGTACTTTTTCAGTGTCTATCAATATAAAATTTTCTGTCTTCTCCTTTGATCGATTGTTGTGATGAATTATTACTTGGTTTCCTAATATTGAATTGTTAGTGCATTCCTGGAATAACAACCTATTTGGTCAGAGTGTGTTATCATTTAATAAATAGCTACATTTGATTTCCTAATATTTTTCAGTTGTAGTTCTAAAGATGTTTAGCCTCATTTTTTAATATTCCATTTTTATTATGTTTTGGTATAGGATTTTGCTTGACTCATAATTAAAATTGGGAAGCTTTTCATCAATTTCCACTTTCAGAAATAGTTAAACTAAAATCGGTTTCAAAGAATACAACATAAATTGTTTGGTGAGAATGACCTTTTGATAATTATTTCCTTTCCTTGATAATAGTCTCTATTTCTTTGATGTTTATGAGATTGCTCTTAAGCTTCATCACAAAGCACTAATTTTTACAATAAAATCTTTTCTGACAAATGATCCATTTCATTGATATTGTAAAAGATATAGAGAATTTTAAAATGTTCTCCATATTTGATTTTGCATTCCTTTTACTTCATAATGCAGCATAGATGCGTTATCTCTTTTTATCTTCATTATCTTTGCCAAAATTTTCTGTAATGTCTGTAGCTCACAACATTCAATACGATTTGGAATAGACTGGAAAATTTGTCATCCTGAATTTGTCTTAGCAGAACCTCAGAACCTTAGCAGAAGTAGTGAATTAGCATTTCTGATATGGAAGGATAAAATAAATGTTACAGATTTTACTCATTTCTGAAATTACCTAAATCAGTGTGTTGTCCTTCATTCTTTTTGGTGAGGTTGTTTCCTACATTTGTAATGCAGTGAGATTGGTTTGTCATATTTTGAATTTCATCCTAGGATTTCCCAAGAATCTAAATTACTTTTTCTTTATTTGCATAAAGTATATAGATAATATACCCTCAAGAAAGTGGACCATAACTCCTCACATTTTGAGTGTGGGCTGCATAAAGTGACTTCCTCCAGAAGACTACAGTATTGAATGAGGGGAAGAACAAAAGTAACTTTACAGTAAAGAAACCTGACAAACACTATGTTAGCCAGGTGATCAAGGTTAACATCGACAGCGATATAAGTCTTATTAACAACATGTACCTTTGATATGATGTGACAAAAATAGCACTTTATGTCTATGGTCTTCCTCCCAAAAACCTACAACCTCAGTCTAATCATGAAAAAACATCAGACAAATCATATTTGAAGGACATCTACAAAATATATGACCAGTATTCCTCAAAACCATTAAGATAATTAAACCAAGGAAAATCATAGAAATTGTCACAAACAAGAGCAATCTAAGGAGATATCATGACTAAATATAATAGGGTACTCTGGATGAGACCGAGGCACAACAACAACAAAAGGACACTATATAAAATCTAAGGAAATCTGAATGAAATATGCACTTTAATGACAATAGACAACATGGGTTCATTAATTGTAAAATGCACCATTAAATGTGACGTAAGATGTTAATAATAGAGGAAGTTGTATAGGTTATATGGAAATTCTCTATCTTTACAATTTCTCTATAAGCATATAACCATCCTAAAATTAAAACTCTATTTTAAAAAGTAGCATATATCTAATCACTATCCCTTGATAATTAAAACAAATGCACTGTCTTTTATCACCTTCTACTTTTTTCTTTTAATCTAATATTTTAGATCATGATTATTATATAACATTTTAGAGTATCTGAGATACCTCTTTAGAGAATATATTTTACTATTTGCAATTTAAAACTCACATTAAAAGTCATTTAGGAAACTGTTTCATTGGTTTATTGTTCACTGTTATTTGGTTAATTCTATTTCTTGAGGAAGTTGATTCATTTTTTAAAGCAATTGGTGAGTTATCATAAATAGAATTTAAATATAAATTTGACAAAATCAATCTTCTTAAAGTCTACTTTGTTAAAGGCTATGGAACTGATCTCTATTGGTTAAAATAAAAGTTTCTGCACTCGAATGTTTATGGCAGCACAATTGCAAAGATGTGGAAACAACCCAAGTGCCCATCAATACATGAGTGGATTAATAAGATGTGGTATACATATACCATGGAATACTATTCAACCATAAAAAACAGTGGTTAACTAGCACCTTTTTATATTATCCTGGATAAAGCTTGAGCCCATCCTTCGAAGTGAGGTATCACAAGAATGGAAAAACAAGCACCACGTGTACTTACCATGAAATTGGTACTAATTGATCAACACTAAGGTGCTCAAATGGTAGTAATATTCACTGGGTGCTGGCCAGGTAAGAGGGGTTGTTGGGGGTGGTTAAACTCACAACTAATGGATGCGGAATGTACCGTATGGGAGAAGGGCACACGCTGCCTTGGGCGAAGCAAAGGCATTATATGTAACCAAAATGTTTGTACTCCCATAATATTCTGAAATTAAAAAAAAAGTTTCTGAAGTGCTATAAAAGTACTAAAAATATACTTTGTCCAAAACAGAAACTTTCTCCTTGATGTAATCTGAAGTATTTGAAAAGCAAATGGAAAAATAATACTACTTTCATTATGTAATTCAATGGTAGTCATTGCTATGATCACCTAGCATCTCCAATTATGTATACGGAGGGTGCTGTCATTTATTGAAACAAAGGATACAAGAAGGAGGTAACTTTATGTGGGGATAGACAATCGATTCAGTATTATACATTTTAAATCTGAATTTCTTTCAAAAATTAAATGCATTCACGTGGCGATATTCTGTAAACAATTAGATATTCTAGTCATGTATTACACAAATTGCCCAGGTTGCAGAGTTTTTAAAAAGTGAATTCTCAGAAGTGATAGTTGAACTTTTGAGAAAATTTAGATTAAGAAGGAAAGAAAACTTAGGGGGATAAAACAGACAGATATTAATACTAAGTGTGAAGGAAAAGAGACAAAGTAGGAGCAACCACAGCACCAAAAGGAAAAATAAGAAACTGATGAGACATGAACAGAGAGGAAGAATTTGAAGGAGATAGTAACAATGTGTGTCAAAGGATGAAACAAGAGTAGGGTTGATGGATAGGATAGTTAACACTTATTGACCAGGTCCTAGAAGCTTTTCATATAATATCTAACTTATTCCTCTAAAAGTCCTGCTTAGATGAAATTATCCTTTTACCTTAACAGAAGAAAGAACTGTAGCTTAAGTAGTCGAAGAAACGCAATAGTCACAAAGCTAAGAAGCTGAAAAATTGAAATTGAAACACTAGTCTGTAGATCCAAAGTCCACACTTTCTTCCTTTTCCTGTGCCAAATGAATGTTGCAAATAAATATGTCATTTAAAAAAAAAAGAGCTCTAATCTAACCCTCATGGAAGAATACAGATTTTCTGAAAATTGAGAAAGTTATTGGAAGTGAGACCATGAAAATTATGAGGGTAAATGTCCTTGTTGAAAAGGAAGATAAGGGTAAAACTCAAGAAGAAAATTGTGGAAAAAGTAAGCAAAATTAAAATGAGAACTCTTTGAACACGTTTAATACTCTAGGAGAAAGAATTGGTAAAGAAGAGTTTGAAGATACAGGAGAAGAAGAGGGAAAACGGATGGAGAACAGTCCCTGAGATGGTAGGAGGAACAGAGAGAGAGCTTGGGGGCATGAATTTGCCTTCAGAACGCAACAGTTCCGTTTCCTCACTGAAAATAGAGGAAACAGTGAAGAAAGTGTGTGGCCATGCGTGTTCTTTTACTGCTTCATAGGTAGGAAGTGAGAAGTGTGAGCATACCGCTACCTAAGGGCAATTAATGTTATTTTATCCTGTAACATAAGAGATGAGAGTTAGGGGGTGAGCAGGGGACCAGAAAAGAGTGGTAAATGTGTTATATGTTGGCGAAATTAGAAAAGGAATTAGCATGGATGTTCTTGTATGGAGATCTGAAGGCCTACTGAAAGTTGGAGAACATAAATGTACACATGAGAATGTATAAGGCACAGAGTTGCAGAGTGGATTTGGAAATACATGCAGATGGAAGGACAACTTAGCAAAAAGTAGAATAAGGGTTATATCAAAAAATCCTAAGGGCACGGGTAAATAGAACAAATGAAGAGAGTATTAGAGGTTACAGATCAAAGAACAGTTGTATGTAATCCACTAATTCCCAAACTGATGTTCTGTGGATCACTATGCTTTTTTGTTGTTCTTTGTATAAGTTTGGTTAAAGCTGTTACAAAATCTTAGTTATTCAGAATAAATGTTAGTGTACTAAATTCTTTCAGTAAAGAAAGAATCTTTTATTAACCCTACTCTCCTAAATTTATTAACTACACACCATTTATTTATTTAACTACACACCATTTTATCTTTCTCTGTGTAGCACCTATTAACATGCTAAAACACAAATGTTTCATGTAATAACGTAATGTGGTAACTGATCGGGTCAAAAAAGTAGAAAATCAACATGAAAAGATTGGAGTCAAAGAATGAGTATTTAAATTTAAATTTTTAGAGCCAATGCATATATACAAGATGCAGGAAAGACAGAGTAGGTATATGGTTAGGTAGTATAAGTGGACTGTAGCTAAAGATCACTTGAATTGAAAAGGACAGGAACAAATGGGGTGGATCACTGCGAAGTTCACCCACATGGTTATAGAAGTAACGTAGAGTCATGTCAGAATTCCATGTGAGAATAATGGCCAGCTTCCAAAGTAGTGGTTGGATGTTGGGATTAATTTTGAGATTGGTAGAAGAGAATATTGCATAGGACTAGAAGATACATAACTTGTTGTTATGAATTTGTAAGAAGCAAGAGTTAAAAGATGAAATAATTCAGTAGCATCTTTAGAAATGATGATATCTTTGGAAGCTGTTCTATGGGATCATGGAGTGTGAGTGATCTCTCTTTGGGAGGTCAGCAGGGGAAGAGAAAATACTAGTGGGAGGATACAAGTTTTATTTTGTTGATGTTGTTTGGTTTTTAAGTAGATGTCATTATGGGTTGAATTGTGCACTCCTCTCTCTGACCCGAAAATTCATACGTTGAAGTCCTAACGCCGGTACCACAGAATGTGGTCTTGTCTGGAGACAAGGTCTTTACAGAGGAATCACCTCCTTAAAAAGAGGTGATTAGGGTGGGCTCTAATCCAAAATGAATGATGTTCTTATGGAAAGGAGAAATTCGAACACAAAGACAAACGACAGGGAAGACGACTTGAGGAGACACGGGGAGAAGACAGCCATCTACAAGCCAAAGAGAGAGGCCTGGAACAGACCTTCTTTCACAGCCCTAAGAAGGAACCAACCTTGATTTTGGACTTCTGGCCTCCAGAGCTGTGAGAAAAAAAATTCTATTGTTTATGTTACTTAATTTGTGGTGCTCTGTAAAAGTAAGCCTAGCAAACTATTATATACAGATGCATTCAGTGAAAAGTTTGAAGATGAATGGAAATAATTGGCTTTTATTTTTAATTTTTTATTCTATTTTTTTTTATAATGGAATGGGCTTTTCTAAGAACATAGTAACAAGGTCTAGGAAAGAGAAGATATTGGTAGCTGATTTTCTCTCCCCTGGGAAGTGGACACCATGCCTTAGATAATCAAGGTGCTAGATGGGTTGGTCATTGTTGCCTCATTATTATGAACAGGGAAAAATTTACATCAGAATTCTCTTTTCCTTTAATCAAGGTGCTATCGAATGTCATAACATCATAGAGGGTCATAGAAGACCTAAATGTTCTAATGCAATCTCTGCTCATATTTTAATATTCCTTGATAAAAACCAATCTTTGGCAAGTTATCTGGAATTTTGCTTTTCAGAGTCAGGGTGGAAAAAGCCTCTGCTTTGTGGGAGCCATTCTGTTCAGCATCATCTTTCTTGCTGAATATACTTGCTCACTATCCAAGGCACTTACAACGTAAAGGTCCATGTATGGTGGGAATAAGCTTTTCATTGCACATGACACCTCGAATGGTAATACAGGAGCCTGTGATACTCTGATGTGCACAGAACTTGAAATTTTAGTGAATCAGTCCACTGGGGGTTAGAATTTTTCTATATACTCTAAAATATTTCTGTTCCTAGAAGACAGCAGGAGGAAGAACTGCTCTTTGAATCAGAGTCAGGTGTTGTGTGTTTTATTAAAAAAAAATATATATATATATATATAAATGAATACTGTGCAGACTGAAGTGGCTTCTTTTCCATCTGTCAGCACATTCTTTACAACCATGCATAAACCTTATTATCACACTCAGTGTGTTACTACAGAAATTATCCTGGCCCCCAGAACAGTCTCTCTACAGCTTTGAGTGAAATTCAAACTTCAGTGCAGATAATGTAAAAACAAGCAACCTAGTAAAGAAGGGAAGGAAAGCAACAGATATTTTTCTCTTATAGAAAATTTTCTATAGCTCCTTTATGTTATCGTATGTACAAGGGCAAATATTTTACAGGGAATAAAATAGTTCCTGATGACGTGCATTTGGCCTTGATAACATTTTCCCCCTATATTCATAGATATTAACCTTTGATGAAAAGACCACATGAAATAAAAGGCATGGGATGGATATGGCATAATTTCAGAGATTTTTTTTTCACATTAACCTTTGAGTTCTGAACTGTTGTAATTGTGTGTTTGGGGGTGTATTTGGATAGAGACATTACTGCCATCCTATTCATATTTATGGGCCTGACCTTTGTGTTATAGTAGCCTGCTTTGAAGCACAGTTATTTTTAATTGCTTTATGTGTCCATGGAGACTATTCCTTGCCTCCGTCAGTTATATACAGTACCCTGGCACATATGTTTGCTCAATGAATCTTTCAATGACTGGGTATTTATAACCACATCTGAATACAAGAGGAGGAAATGTTGCATTTTGGGGTTGCGTGTGTGTGTTGTGTGTTTGTATGAAAATGTGTTTTATTGTCAACATGGCCATCTACTTAATGAGGTGACAGGAAGAATTAAAAGTGACAGATTGTTTTGGCTGCACTGAGGCCATCTGAGATATAGTCTCCTATAATGCAGCTCAGTAAACCTAGCCTGTGTGAAGCCCTCAGTGTATGATTCATCGCTGGCAGCAGGGCTACTCACAGAGGTTTAACAAGGGATAGCGATGGGTTGAGCAGCAAGAGCCTGAAATTGCTCTCGGAAGAAAATGAGAAGTGCTGTGTGCCAAAACTGTGCCTGGAATTGCAAGGGTGCTCCATCACCAATATTACAAATGGCAATATGTACCTGATTAGGAGCTCAGTAGAATGACTGCCAAACCCATGTGTCCCTGGACAATTCATTTGCAATAGAAGGCTACCCATCCTTTTGGGCTAAAGAAAGCATGTCTGCAAAGTTCCTTCCACAAAATATATCTCAAGATAGTCAATGATGGTAAAAAGCAGCTGAGGCAGTATTGGTCAAAATGTGGTCCCAGAACTAGCACCTCATTATCTCCTGGAGCTTGTTAGGAGTACAAACTCTCTGTCCCTTCCCAGACATCCAGAATCAGAACTTTGAGAATCAGGCAAGGAAGGAAAGAACTGAATCTACATTTTAATCAGTTTTTCCAGATATCTGTTCTTCACCACCAAACCTATAGCCTTTAGTGGACAATACAAGTGACTATAAGAAATGAGAAAAGAAAAGTAATTATACTTATCAGAGATTCAATTAATTGCATCTAAGGTAAAACTACAGTTAACGGGAACCAACTAAGTGGATTCTTGAAGACAATCTGTGTTCTTACTCTACCATTTATTAGCTTGGAACTTCAGCAGGTCACTTAACCTGTCCAAGATTCAGCCCTCCTGTTGTTAAAATGAGGAAGATAATAGTACCTACCCTGCAGAATTTATGAGACTTAAATAAAATGATGTATTTGATTACATTTGTAAGCAGTAAAGTGTGGACAAATGTTAGTTGTACTTAATATTAAATCATCCTTATTGTGCACTCCATTTGAAGACAGATCACAGTGAAACCAGTTTACAACAGGGCTGGGGTAATAACAGCTGTTCCGTATTTATTACATTCTCATTGTTTGCCAGCCATGGACTGTACATACATTATTCCATTTAACCCTTTTAATTCTCAAAACCACAGTATTAAGTAGATTGTAAAACTGTACCAGTACAATTTTTTGAAAGAGTAAAGTGGATGAAAGAAGAGAAGCAATTTGTTGAAGGGCACAGAGCTTGTAAATCACACCCCTGTGATTCACACTCAGAGCTGTCTGACTTGATATGCTGTCTTACCTCCAGCACGATTCCTTCTCTAGAGAAGGAAGAGAATTTTTACAGTGTTCCATAGCATCATAACTTTATCTATCTCTTGGTGTATAGTGCCATGACTGCTAAGCAATAATGATTGGAACGATACCCATGGGTTACAGTAGGATGCCTTGAAATTAAAATAATAATAATAGTTGCTATGGCTTAAATGTATATGTCCCCCTGAAATTCATATATTGGAACCTAAGACCCAGTGTGACAGTATTAACAGGTGAGCCCTTAGGAAGTGATTATACCATGAGGGTGTAGCTCCCATGAATTGGATTTACAACCTTATGGAAGGACAGGAGAGATCTAATTTAGCTCATTTTTGCACTTCCGTCTTTTCCGCCACGTGAAGACAGCATTCATGCCCTCCGGAGGACACAGGCTTCGAGATGCCCTCTTGGAAGCAGAGACTAGGCCCTCGTCAGATACTGAAACTCCTGATGCCTTACCTTGGACTTCCCAGTCTCCAGAATTGTGAAAAATAAATTTCTTTCTTTATAAATTACTCAGTCTCAGTTATTTTAAGACAATAATAAAATTTTAAAATGTGATCACTATTCTTTGAGCAGTAAGGTAGAAAAAGTGATTTAAAGTACTTTTAAAAATTCTAATAGCAAAGATAGATACAAAGATAGGTTATCTTATGGACTCCCAGTTAAATTAGTGTCCCATTCTAAAATATTCTACCTATGCAGGTTCTCACTATCTTGTATAAATAATATTATATAACACATTTTATTACAGGAGCCTCCCAGGAACTATCATGTAATTTCTTATGATACTATTTTGACTCATCAATTATGTGGGCATAAAATAAAAGATCAGTAAATAACTAAACCAGAGACATTTCAGATGGCAAGAGCTTAACTATCCTTATGCCAAGTTCCCAGATCTTGACAATGTAAGTTTTTCTCTGGTTTGATTTCTCACTGTCAGGAGAAACAAGGCTTTGGTATACTTAAAGTGACTTTGTGCAGTTGAGTCAACGTAGCTTATACGTTCCAGCACCGACACCACCTCCCTCTCTTTCTTCTCGTGTGTGTGTGTGTGTGTGTGTGTGTGTGTGTGCGTGCACTAAGTAGAGAAGGCGAGGGGGCTGTCTCTCTCTTTCCTTTAGAAGCCTGCCCAGGCATTGCTACCAAGTAGTTTCTTTGTAGACTAGACACTGAAAAAAAAAAGAAAGAAAGAAGGCAAAAGGACAGGAGAGAAACAGGACAGCAGAAAGGCACAATAACAACTACTGTCCTGGAAAGAGAGTCTTTGTGCCACACAATGGTCTGACCATTTCAATGCACAGGGCAGAATGGAGCACACCCAACATTCCTTTGCTCATATCCAGCAATGTGAAAAGGGTTGTCCTAGTTTCAGTCATTTTCTTTTATTCTTCCACTCAAAGGGAGCTAATGAAATAAAAAGCCAAGGCTACACAATAACTGTTTTCTTAGCGGGCTGTTGAGGAAGTGGCATTTCCATCCTTATTCCTATTCTCAGATTGTTCCTGCGTCCAAGCAAGCATTCCTCCTGGTGAGACACTCTCGGGGATGTCAGGCTTATCTCCAACATAATATCCTCAGCCTTTCTCATAGGTCCAGATGATGCTGCATAGTCAGTCGGTCCAGACTGATGGAACATTAATATAATGGAAGCCAAGGGTTACCGAAGGTAAGATAAATATACTTTTCCTCTTAGAAACTGATAGCATAACTCCCATGCTTGTTCCCTCTCTCGTGACTATTTCACAGATTAGACACAATATGACTTCATTACCAAGTAACCTAATTAGCAAATGAGAGGCAAATTTATGGTAGAATAGACATTTAAAGTCCTGTGAACTAGTGGACTAGGGAAATGTATTTAACCTCTCTGAGCTTCAATTTCTTAATATGTGATCAGAATAATAAAGCCTAATTCACAGGGAGATTTATAAAGTTTAAATTAGATGAAGCGATAAACCATATCTCCTTTCATTCATTTGGCCAGCAAATATTTAAGTGTGTTTACCAAGTTCTAATACTGTATACAAGGCATGAAAAACTCAAAGACTTCAGTGTCTAAAACTAAAACAAAGATTCTAGAATTCAGATTCTCCATGAACTTGATTTGAAATAATAATTACATCTTTATTTTTACTTACCATTAAATGAGATTTAGCATTTTAAAGAATTATGAATGTCAATAACAAACCACAGTAGTACTTTGTCACAAGTAGAAATCACAGATATCATATCAGAGTGGCTGAGATATCTTAAAATATGGTTTTTATTCACCACTGCTTTCAAATTATGATAGTGGACTGGCTGCTAGATTTTCTTACTTAATGCGATAAGAAATAAACCTAAATATATATAAAATACTATATCATAATATATTTTGTTAATATTTTTGATAACTGTATTCATCATAATATATAGTTTTTGTAATCATATATATTGGGTTTTACATGTGTAAAACGAATAGGTTTATGGATTTCATCAAATTACCAAGGGGGTTTTTAGTATGAAAAGTTGAGAATCTTGGCTTGAGAAAAAGAGATAGCTAAGTAAATTAACAGTTCCAATACATTATAATTAATGTTATCACAGATGTACAGTTAATGTCATTACAGAGATATTATGGGATCCCAGCCTGGGTCAATGTTTGCGTGTATGTGTATATATGTGTGTGCGTTCAGTGATGGCAGCCCTGGGTGGTTAGCCTTGGAAGATTTCAAAGGTAAATAATGCTTTAGCTAAGCCTTAAATAGGAAGTTAGAGTTAACCAGATCAAAAATAAAAGCTCTGGTAAAGGATAAGCAATGGGGGAAACAGGATGGACATTGTGCATCATATGTAAGGCCAGGGTTGTGTGAGAAGCCTGGATAGATGTGAGATCTGCATGGCCACAGCCCAGGGTGCACCTAGCAGAATGTGGGAGGTAAGGCCAGGGAGGTCAGCGAGTATGCAAACACTAGATCAGGAGGAGGTCCGGATGCCTTGCTAAGAAGTCTGATTGTTATCCTAGGTATGTGGAGAGCCACTCAAGTATTTTTGGCAGAAGGATGCTTCAGATTTGTGTTTTAGAAAGATTGCTCTGGCTGCATTGTGGAGGTGGGATTACCAGGGTGTAGCAGCTGCAGGAGTGGTGGGAGCCAGTCAGGGGAAAAAGAGGTAAGATGGGAGCCTGTGGAAGTAATCCAGACCAGAAAGGATGAAGGCCTACATCCAGGCAGAAGCAGAGCATGAAATTACATTGTGTAAAGTAAAATGGTACTGTGGAGTTAAGAAAAGATGGAAAGAAGTAAGAAAGGAAAAAAGGAAGGAAAGGAAAATGAGAAAGAGATAGGGAAGGAGAAGCAGAAAGAAGAAGAGTGAGTGAGGGGAGGAAGTCAGAGAGGAATTGCAGCCTTCAGCTAAACAGACATTGGAAGTCAAAGTATTTCATTAAATAAGATCACAACTGTTAGTCTACCCTGGAGGTGACCTAGGATTGCTAGTACCCCGGGTCTAGGCCAATCCGGCAGATGGCTGCTGCTTGGTTAGAATAAAAACTAATCAGTGTAACCAAAATGTTTGTACTCTCATAATTTCCTGAAACAAACAAACAAAAAACTAATCAGAACCCTTCTTCAGTGGTTCAGTTGTTGCACAAATAGTCACAGTAAAGCTGAGCTCAGTGCTGTTGCCAAGTACACAACCTCCAAAAGGCAACAGGAAAGGCAACACAATTTGTTTTTTGACAGTCAGCAGTAGCTAGGTTTGTTTACAAATTCCCAAGGATTGACTATACACCCATACACACACACACACACACACACACACCCTCCTGGAGTTTCGTATTTAAGAAACATAATATAGGCTGTATTTCATATTGGATTTAGTATGAGAGAGTTACAAGAGCACATCTAAGGGAATAATTTGACCCAGAAGGAGTAAATCAATACTCACCCATTCCAACACGCAAAATGTGAATGAAAAAAATGCTAAAAGCAATCATATACAGTAATATCTGAGGATGGCTTCAAGGAAAATCAAGCTATTTTAATGGGCTCAATTGTTAAATTTCCTTTAGTTTAGTTTTTTCTTTTCTTTCCTTTTTTTTTGATATTAATTGGTGGTGTGAAGCAGGAATTACCTATTAGACACCATTAAAGCTATTTATAAAAATTATTAGCTTATTGAAACCTATTCTTTTGAATGACAATTGGAATTGTCTATTCCAAATAAATGATATTCTGCTTTAATCTTGATGAATTCCTGAATAATTGAGTAATTCTCTAGAAGAACAAGTCTGATCTTAGAAAATGCCCAAAATCAAAAATGCTAAGAGGGAGATGATCCCCATTCAAAAGATATGGTTATGCAAATGAATGGAGGTACATGTTATTCCAGAAGAGACCTTAATTTAAATAACTGTTCTATTCCACTCCAAATATTGAATGCAAATTCACAGTTCAGCCAATCCAAATCCACTTTTCAATGGATTAGCTTTTATATAAGAGAAGGGTAGAAGGAAGGTAGATTAAGCCAAATAAAGCAGGAAAAGTAAGGGAAACTGTTATGAAAGTTAATAGAAGCAAAATTCATGACATTGCAGAGGCATAAAATTAAATTAAAGAAAAGATGTCAACATAGCTGTTTTAGGATAAAATTTATATGAAGGGTATTATTTCCCTATTAAGTAGATTAACATTTAAATCCATGTTTTAAACAATTTTGATGGTACTTCTGAAGCTAAAGCACGCTTATTCCCAAGATTTAGGAAACAAAAAAAAATGCATACAATTTCAACACATGAAACCCCTTCCATTTTGAGTAATTGGGTTTGTGTGAACATCTGCCAGCCCAACAGAAAGAAAAGCTCTGATTTTACATAGTTTTTATAAAGCCAGCAACATTTTCCAGCACATTCCAAAAGCTCTTAATGACACTTCACCAGTTCAGCCTCCTGAAGGTTGGTACATAATTAATGAGGTGGTGGAAGCTCTCTAGAATTAGTTTTCATCTAAATAAAGGTGCCCGATGTTTATCTGTACCCTTTGTACTCATTGTTGCCTTGAATATACAGAGCTTCCTGTTGGTACAGGGAACTATTGATTTGCTGACTAATCTTTTTATCTGATCATTATAGATTGCAACTCTCAGTCTATAACCTTTACACACACTGCTATTGTGGTTAAATAAAACACAATACAAAATAATTAACATGTTCCCGTATCGGTATTTCTCTTCCAGGCAAGAGCAGAAGTAAGACTCCCAGTTGACGACTGGACATTCGTATTTTTAGAGAAAAGTATAAATAGAAGATGAATACACAATCTTTAGCTCCTTAATATAAATTACTCAGGAAGAAATAGTACGTAGCCTTGGGGAAATCAACAGCTTCTTCAATTGGATTGCTTCTGTCACTGTATGGACACAGTCTTGTTTGATGTCCTCCTACCATTTGTCTTGTATGGAGTCTTTTATCTAAATCCAAAGTAATGCAGTCATCAGGGCTGCAATTCAATAATGGCTCCACAGGAGCTGTCATCCACAGTTTGCTATTCATCTTGTAAAAGGCTTTGAGTTTTCAAAGTACCAACTAAGGTTGGCATTTCAATGCTGTGGACAGATCTCTTAAAGTTCTTTTGTGTTCACAAGAAAGGGAGTGAATTGGAGAATGAGGGGAGGTTAAATGGCCAACCTACTACTCTACCTGACTACCTAGGGCTAACCTCAAGCCTACCCGAGGGAGCAAAGGCATTAGTTGATGTGACCCACTCTGTAATGGGTCATGGCGATGAATGGGGGACACGATGAGTGGCGTTTACTTCACACTGAGTTTCACTGCTATAAGTAAGAGACAGCAAATTTCTGAATATTGACCAGAAAAGGGACAGTTAACAAAAATGATGAGAAAGAGAATTCCTTGGGACATGTTAGAATCAAATCGTTTTAGATATAAGAGCATTTTTAAGGAGTTTAGAGACGAATGAACTCTAACCTGAAGCTGAAGCTGTGCTCCAGTGGGATGTGTGGCTGTGTGAACAGGCTGGATGGGGCCACTGTCATTGGATCTGATTGTTGAGCTCTCCTGTTGGCAGTGGGTGTATTTCTGCCGTCCATACAGACTCCACTTCCTAGTCCTTCTGTGATCATGATATGCAAGTAGACAATGACTATAGCCTAAGAAAGGGGAGGAGTGAGTTTTTCTGAGACCATGAAGAGATTATTCCAAATACAATTTTATCAGACTCATGACACTCAACTATCTGTTTCATGGCCCCTAAGGGTAGGGAAGGATGGAGACACTGACTCATGACTGAAGCCACCCAACTGCTACACTAATTCACTGTGACTCTGGCCCCTGGCTTGCACTTTTGGAATGAGATGGGCTAAGGGGAGCTGTAACATAACAAAAAGAGTTCAGAGGAGTAGTGGAGACTCAGATTATAAACCCAGCTCTCATTCTGATTATATAATCTCGGGCAAGTCATTTGGTTTCAGAGCTTTAATTTTCTTATCTAAGCAATGAGGCATTTAGAATGAAAGATTTCAAAGACACTTATCTTCCAAAATACACCATGATTCTGAGAATGTAATAAGTGATGACTATATTTTCTCCTCAACTCATAGGTTATTTATTCATTCATGCATGATCAAAATACCAACAACCATTTATAGAGCTTTTTCTATTTGTTAAATTCTGTGTTAATGGCTGAGGATAGAACAGATTGTAAAAGCACATTTTATTCCTGCCCTCATAAAACTTGCAGTCTAGTGAAGGAGACAGACATTTTGTCAATAATGATGCCAATTGTCAATTTTCAAATTGTGATAAATGCTAAAACTGTAACAAATTCATCGTGCAGTGAAGGCTTAACAGGCGAAATTGACCTGGTTGAAGAGCTCAGGGAAAGCTACTCTGAGGATGTAATAAGTAAGCTGAGATCTGAAGGCTGGTGATGTGATTTTCTTTGCCATCTGGATCAGTCTAACCTTCATCCTGAAAAGAATGAAAAATCATTGAGAATTTAAACACAATGTAGCATAATCAGATCTGCTTCTGACTGACTCATTTTCAGAAAGACCGTTCTGTCAAAGTAAAGAGAAAGAGTTGAAGGAGAGCAAAACCAGACGTAAAATTAATCTTTCTTATGAGATAAGTGAAATTAATTTGCAGCAGGAATGTTAGGAGATAAAATAGTGCTTGAACCTGCAATATCAAGAGAGGGGGCAGGACACAGGTGTGTCCTGTGTCTGATTGCTCCTTGAAGTCTAGCTCTCAGGGTTGGGACCTAAATTTAAACATATCATTTCCTTGCCGTTTGTGACAAAGTTAGAGAATTGGCTGTCAATTCACAAGTGTGTATTTAAAGAAACATAAGTTAACTTCAAGGAAACAATTTTTTTAAAATGTTTTTTCTATTCATGCTTTCTTTAATGAGGGACTGCCATAGGAGCAGATACGAATATCTGTGGCACTAGTAAATTATTTTGGTGTATTCTAAAGCTGAATCAGTACTTTATAATGGTTGGGCCAAAATGAGCATCCCGTGAAATTTTGCCAGTCCTGCAGTGTGGTCCATAATCTGTTAAATGTTATTTTGTAAGCCTACCTCTTGGAAAGGTTATGGGCAAGCTGAAAATCCTGATTGATCATTTTAAAGCCTGTTCATGGTGACTGACATATTACTAAAAAGGAATAATTTCCAAGCAGATCCAAAATATTTCCTCCAAGTAACTTCTAGTTGTCCTGTTGCATCCAGAGTTAAAGCAGAAAAGATAACATTTCGGCTTGAAATCTCCTTTCCAATTTTATTACTGACAATCCTTTTCACCAATATATCCATTTTTCCAAATTGGCCTTTTCAGCATTTCAAATTAAGGCAAGTGTGATTCCATAGCCACCCTTTATATCAACCCATGTCTGCATGTGTCATCCCTCCCATAATCTCCTAGTCAACTCCCATCATCCTTCAAGGCCAAGTTCAAATTTTTCCTTCTCAAGGAAGATGTTCCATTGTTTCTTCAGTTTATTGAAATCACTCCCTTAAATTTCTATGGGTTTTATTAGCTATAGATTTTATTAGCTATATTTGGAGACATATATACATATATATCCAAGTAGATTGAGAGATCCTTTAAGAAATCCGAGCCCAGTCATTCACTTCATGTCTTCATTCTTGCAACATCGGAAAAAGAATCATCTGAAAGAATAGACTATAAATATTTGACAATATTGTAATAGATAATAGACACCAAATGGTTAAAATAGTACCTATTAAAGAATGTTTCAAATCTTTCCAAGAAGATTAGGTAAAATTCTTTCAATATAAAGAGCTAAGTTTTAATCATGATATTGCCAAAGAAACTGGTTGATTTTGGTTATTTTTTTCTAAAATGTGACAAAGTTACTGGATGCTTTCTAGTGTAAAGATTCCTAACATCAAGAATAATATGGTGGTCAGGAAAATATAAAAATAGAATAGGAATTATAAAATCTGGCCCCAAACTCTACTGCTATTCAAGGCAGTCATGTAGTGAATACAGGCTTTGCTAAAATTAATGCTTTAGACCATTATTAAAGGACTTTATGGGATTAACCAGATATTAATAAAATTTAAGAGGCGGTCACACTCAGCCTCCTCAGAATTCATCAAATTATAGTTTCCATGATTTCTCTTGAAAGTTCCAAGACAAGGAAGAATAGGAAACCTCAAATTTATTGAAGGTTTGGAAAATTATTGCAGAGCTTGAATAGTGCATGGGAGAGTACACAGCAAAGCTGTGTGTCTTACCTCGGGCTGCAAAATCTTGCATAGACTGCTCCCTGCCTCCATTTCCAATCTAATCTTGCTAAAATTAAGCCTGGCTCCAGCCTGGCTCAAGCCTTACTGTTTCTTGTTTTTTCTTTTTTTCTGGATACGGAACATGCAGAACCGATTTTCATCCTGACTGTTCATTCTGCTTGCAATGTACTTTGCTTACCTTTGCATGTGATTTTTTCTGTTTTTTTTTTTTTGAGAATTTCTTTAAATCATTTAATAACTTTTCTTGGCATATAATAAAGGTATTTAAATGCATTCCATTTTACTTTAGGTTATATCATTAGAGGTTGCATTACAAAGTTACTTTTAAATATAAATTGTAAATAACAATAATACATATGTGAAATTCTTTTCCTTGTTTGACAAGCTGATGTAGCATATTTAATTTACTTTAATTATGTAAGAAAAGCATATTTTCTCAAAATAATTTATTTTTTTCATTTATTTCTTTTTATTTCAGAATATTATAGGGGTACAAATGATTTTTTTCTTGTTTTAACTGAAATCTCACCTTCTCAAACTGGTCTTCTCTGACCACACAATATGAGGATTCCTCCCCAACAATCTCAATTTCTTTCTTCAAGATTTGTTTTCTTCATAGTACAGTGCATCATATACAAACACATGCATATGTGTGCATGTGTATATGTGCATGTATGTAACAGGCTCACATGTGGCCCAGTGGAATCACTCATGTGTTCTTTTCCCCGAGGTCTGAAGTTTCATATCCATCTCAAACATTTTTACTTTGGCCCATCCACCAATAATCCATCTCAGGTCTTCCTGATTTCTCAGACAGAAGTCAGACAGCATCAATTACACTTCAGGAGTCTCATGGTGGTCCATTTAAGGTGCTTTCTCCTGACTTGGGGTGAAGGGAAAAGTAACCTTACCTCACCCTGGAGGGCAGCACGGGGATCATCACACAGAGTACCTCAAAGACATTTCGCTCCCTGTTTCTTTATTCCTTGGATTCTTTTGTACACTACAAGTGAGTTCAGGTTTGAAGAGTTTGCTAATCCTTCTCTGGACACTACTGTAAGTTCTGTTGAGTGCTCTGTCTCAAATCTCACTTTGTTACTTGAGATGTGCCACTTTAGATTTTAATTATAATCTTTATTTTAAAGAATTTAGCACCCCTAAATCTTTTAAACTAATATATTTTATTTTCCAGAGAAAGACTTCTTCCTCAGATCCCACTTTTGTTTTGCATTTGGAAGATCCAAACAATAGGAGAAAAGCTACCGAAAGAAAATGTGATGTAGAAAAGACATGGAATGTGAAAGAATAAAAAGACAACAACAACAACAAAAATGCTGAATTTATCAGCTTCAAAAAAAATATGGGACAACTGTTAATTTTAGAAAAGATATTCATCAACTCAATGAATTCGGTTATCCGTTCTTAAATATTTTGATCTTGGCGTACCTCTAAACTCTTAAAAATTAACAAATCAATCAGGACCCCAAAAAGCTCATTCTTTCATGGATTTCATCTGTCAATATTTACTATATTAGAAATTAAAACCGAAAAACTTTAAAATGCAGTAATATGTAAGTCTGCATTCTATTAACTGTTAAAGCAATGACATCATCACATTTCATGTATCTTCTGAAAAACTCCACAATTCATTTATTAGAAAATAAGAGTTAAAACAATAAATAATATTTAGTATTATGAAAATAATTTTGACCTCACAGTCCTCTTAAAAGGATCTTAGGGACCTACAGGAATCCCCAGACTGTATTTCAAGAACTGCTAA